>CALNHX010006148.1:0-94698 GCA_940337035.1 Agriotes lineatus
CCAGTTTTACAAAATTACAGCGCGTAGTCGCGTACTGCCTGCGTCTCGCGAGAAACAGAAACACCGAAACGCGCTGGTCGGGACCTCCAGTCATTGACGAATTGGAGGACGCTACTCGCCGCCTGATCAAAATTGCACAGGCGGAAGTCTTTTCCGGAGAAATAGCAGTTTTGTCTAAAAAAGCGCCATTGCCGAAAAATAGTGCGCTGCTTTCTCTAAACCCATTTCTGGACGATCAGGGCCTACTGCGCGTGGGCGGCCGTCTAGAAAACTCCAATCTAAGCTTTGATCAAAAACATCCCCTTTTGTTACCAGCTAGTCACCCTTTGTCGTTGCTAATCGTGAAGCAAGAGCATTTGCGGCTCTTGCATTGTGGACACTCGGTGTTACTGGCCTCATTGCGGGATAAGTTTTGGATCGTGAGAGCCAAAGACCTAATACGTAAAGTAATACACAATTGCGTGATATGCTTCCGGGCCAAGCCTAAGATGAATGAACACTTGATGGGATCACTACCCGAAGCTCGTGTCACACCCTCTCCCCCTTTCAGCAATTGCGGGATAGATTACGCGGGTCCCGTGTTTATAAAAAACAAATCCGGGCGAGGCGCGAAAGAAGTAAAGGCTTACGTAGCCCTATTTGTGTGTTTGGCCACGAAGGCTATTCATCTTGAACTCGTGGAAGACCTCACGACGGAGGCTTTCATCGCATCGTTGAGGAGATTCATCTCCAGACGCGGTTTACCCTCCAACATATTTTCTGACAATGCTACCTGTTTCACCGGTGCCAGAAATCAGTTATCGGAATTAAAAAATATCCTGTCAGGCTCTAGTGAGCAATGCATAAGGGAAGAATTGTCGAAACATAACATTAAGTGGAATTTTATTCCGGCACGCTCTCCGCACTTTGGCGGCATTTGGGAAGCGGGGGTAAAGTCATTGAAATATTATTTAAGGCGAATATCTTGCAATGCAAAGTTAACTTTCGTTGAGTATTACACCATGCTGACTCAAGTGGAGGCGATACTAAATTCCCGTCCACTCTGTGTTCTCCCTACCGACGCCTCATTCCCCGAAGTCCTTACTCCTGCCCACTTCTTGATCGGTCGGAAGCTGACTTCGTTTCCGGAAGCCCAACTCCAGGGCATACCGGAAAATCGTCTCAGCCGCTATGGGCTGGTCCAGCGGCTGTCCCAGCAGTTTTGGGATCGTTGGTCCCGGGACTACCTCCACCTCCTGCAGCGCCGGCCTAAGTGGAAGTCCTCCAGCACGTCTCTAGCCCCCCAGGTGGGCGACGTGGTACTCGTCCACGACGAGGCATCTCCAAGCTACCGTTGGCCCCTGGCAATCATCTCGGCCACATATCCAGGAGCGGATGGTGTTGTGCGTGTGGTGCAGGTGCGCGATTCCCGAGGGAATCTCCTGAAACGCTCGGTGCGTAAAGTGTACATCCTACCCAAAGACGATCATTGCGATCAAGGGCAATAAACATTGACTTTGCTCTTAGTTGGTAGTTTTCGCTTATTGAACATTTTGCTAGGTTTAGTTGTTTCTTTGCTTGTATTCATGCTAGTTGTAGGTTATCTGTAAGACTCTTGGATTATCATCTGTCATTAGTTCTTGTTATGCATTTGATTATTTTGTAGTGTTAGATTTCAGTTTAATTTTGGGATTTAATCACGTCGTGCCATAGTCGGCACTTCGGGGGCGGCATGTTTGATTCACACAGATGCGTGCATCAAAACCTTCTTGATTATAATTAATCATGTAATTCAAGTCATAACTGTTTTATCTCATTCAAAGGTCGTGGTAAAGTCAAATTTGCATCTTGCCGTATTTGTTTGCCTCTGTTAATGTTGGAAAGGAATTTGTAAGCTTCCCTTAATGGCTTTTAAGCGGATGGATACATTTTCTAATAGAACTTAAGCCGACTTAGCATATTTGGGAATCATGGGTTTATGGATTTCGTTCAATTGCCTCATTGAGAGAGCTTAGCATTAAGGTTTCTTAGAATAAGCATTTTTCCTAAATAACGTGCGACGCTCCGATTGGCTACGCAGGATCGCCTCAGCCAATAGTGTTTGAGCTTGCCCCTCCTTGATGATTTGGCGAGTTCGGCTCGCTGTAAATTCAAAGTCAGTTAGATTCAGAGCCTCGAGGAAGCAAGTTCAGCTATGCTTTGTGCTAGTTTGCGTTTCGGTCTAACTCCCTGGTAAAGTCGTTTCCAGGTTGTTTTGTGTTACGGTTACGCGCAATTCGCTATTTTCGCGTGGCCAATCCAAGCGTGTCACAACAGTTGAAGCTTTTGTAAAAAACCATCGGTCCATCAGTGACGTTTGTAATCGTTGTTATTCAATATACTCGTGTTTGTTAAGTCTTGTTTCACTCCAACAACTAACTGAACCCAAGTTAGGGTTATTAAGTGGCAGTTCCCGGCAATCCCATTGAACCGGAACTCGCAGTGGATTAATTGGGGGCCCCATTCGTGGAAGCCTCTTATCAAGTTAATCGTACAAAAAACATTCTGTTTATATAAGTTAACTTGCAATATGCTTTGTTTATAAATATATTATTCTAAATTTGACATCAAGTTTAAAATTATGGTATTTTTCGACATCAGAACGGAAAGTAAAGTACAATCTAGTTAAATCTCTAGAAAGTAGTACATCTTAGTATGTTGTCTTTTCATTTCCAGTTAAAGATTAGTCTTCTGTAAACATGAAGCACTATGCTAACTGTAAACAACTGATGCGTTTTTATTAATGTACCACATTCTGCAATAATGTTTTCCAAGATATCCTTTATGTATTTGCCGTTTTAAAAAAGTCCCAATAAATATGTCAGACCTACGGAATATTAAAAAACAATTACTGAATTTTTCTTTAATGAAGTTTCTTAATTCTATTAGGTATTCTATGGGACAGTTAGTTTGATTTCGAGAATATGAACGCAATCTGAAGATGGCCGAATACTTTTTAATTCCTTTTACAATAAAGGAAGTATTGGATTCCCCCAAAAATTCTAAATTGAGTTTTCAATAGATCTTCACGTTTTAGAGTCCCTTGAACCCCAAAAACATGTTTTTTTCATTGGGCTGTCTGTCAGCTATGTGTCTGTGTGTCTGTGTGTGAACAGAATATTACAAAAACGAAAAGAGGTATGGCGTTGAAACGTCATTTATAAGTTTTGTGTACTATCTAGATGCCACAGCAAGCTTTTGAAGAAAATCGCATAACCGAGAAGTATGATGTTTACACTTGTAATTTTTCAGTTTTTCCCAATTCTTTTTCAAAAACGGCTGTAACAGTTTTGTTCACCCTTATATTTTTATTACATATTTAATGTGTGTTGATGTGAGATAGGTGATTTTCTAGTTGAATACCTTGTTTTTTCAACTTTGTATTATCTCCTATTTTAAATAGAACACCCGTTATATTATTACATTTTTGAATTCAGCTTAAAATTTTAGAGAAAATTTGTCTCTTGATCTAACGCTCAATTTTGTACAGTTTTTGTAGAATTTGTAGTTTTTGACAAATTCTTAAAAATTCAAAATCCAATTTTTGGCTGATTATTATAAGATCACTGTCAAATGAAGTTGTGTGCGTGTATCACACCAGATTTTTTATTTAGAAGACATTGACTTTAAACGATTATTAATAGACATTATGAGAACACCGGGTTCGATTAGAACTAGACGTGGTTTTATATTTATCTGAAAAATAGTTTATTTTTTCGTTTTAATTTTAAAACCCGCCACACTGAAAAGTTGGGAAAATAAAATCTGTTTCGCAAAAAAAAACGTACACCCGGCCAAGAAAGACAAGTACTTCAATCATATCTCTCAAATCTGGAATAAACACGTTTTTCTTTTCATATTTATACACCAAGTAGATTAGAAAATTATATTTAATACTAAAAGTTATTCCTTTTTGTAATTTCATACCGAGGCAAGTTTTTCCGTGCAATAGTTTTCAAAATATCTATCTGCAAATTTCCGCTTCCAAGTAAATATGGAATATGTTTTGGTGTACTGCAACCTAACCAACTAAAATTGTTATTAGAATAAACCTCATATATGTATTAATAAGCAAAATAATCTTACTAAAATGAACTTATATTTGTAAACAATCGCGCACAATGTGTTTCTGTATCTCCAAGAAATATTAAGTATGAAGCATATAAAGTTTTGAAGAGTTCTTGCACACGAGGCAGTCCTCAAATTTTATTAAAAAAGCTAGCAGTTCTGAGTCGCCCTGCATATTCGTAAATGGCAATAAAAATTAGCTCTCCAGAATAATAGAACAATTACCATCACCATAAGGTGGAATTTACGTTAACTGCGGATGCAAGTAAAGTAAAACTAAATTATCTCAGTCGAACAACAGTAAAACGTTATTGCTACTTACAAGTGTCAAAAGCTCCCTCGCCGTATACAAACAACAATTACACTTAGTCAGTTTAATGCAAATTGTTGATGAGCGCGCTAGCAAGAAGTGTGAGAAGTGCTGTTTTTGTATTAATTCTACTAGTGTTCCCCTGCACTGCCCTTAAAATTCTCTGAAAACACGGGTGATGCCCAAAATGGTAAGGGAGGTTAAATAATTCTAATAATTAAGAACATACTAATGTAGTCGTTGTTCAGTAGCTCGGAATATGTTAACATTTAGTTCTAAACCTTTGATAATTAACAACTAACCATAAATAGTGTTAAATACAAATAATTGCGCATTACATACCAATAGCAACTTCGTTTAATTTTGGGAGAGCCTAAAAGCAAAACCTATTACATTCAAACGTCGCGTCGGCCGCAATTACATCAAATTCCAACGATCGCTTTGAATTTCTCCTCGTCCCATTGTCTTCAAGAGATATAGTGCCTATCAATACGTAATTACATCATTTGCATATTTGACCGAAGTTTTTTAATAAAATATATGTTAATGTTTGCTTAGTATAAAGTCTTCAAAAAGTAATTTAATAGATATTAACGATACAAGTTTGATTATGAGGATCTTAACGAAACGAGTTTCGTCAAGTGCCATAAGCAAACGTATATTGTTCAATATTTTATCTTCGTCAATAAATTCTAGTTCAAAGTATTTTTTGCCTTGTGAAAAAAATTGCGGCACACTGAGTGCGGTAATATGATCTATAACCGCACTGAGTGCGGTATTAAAGTTCTTAACGATACTCAAATGAATTTGGTAAATAGTCTATAACGAGACCGATGAAGATAAAAACTTTATCAACTTTCACAAATATTTTCAATATGGAATTTGAAGTGACATCTCACTTCAGCATTTCATATATTTAAACACTTATGGAAAATCAAAGGAAGTAATAATATGTAATGCATAAATCTTATTAAAAAAACTTTACATGTAATATATTGATTTTAATGGATTTGATATAACTATACCAAACGGCTATGATATAATTAACAATTACAATTTAAATTTTCTGAATTTAGTTTGTGTCTGTTTATTTCCTGGATAGAATTTAGCAGTCTTATGTATGTAGTGCTTCTGTGGCCACTAAGAATTAAAAATATGCATACTTCAGACTTTCCTCTCTCGCAAAAAATCGAAAAGTCCTCTCTGTTGAAAATGGAAAATAGAATTTGAATATAGTCTGTATTCAGTGAAGTTAAAATAAATGTAGGATGGAATGAAAGCAGAAAAACAGTGAAAAAGAAGATGCTATGTAGAAACTACCAATAAAAATGAAGAAAGATACACAGAAGCCAAACAGCTGCCCAAAGGGACTGATGTAACAGGTAAAAGGATGGTCTAGGTGAAAATCACTCGGGAATAATCCCTCCGGTCAAAACCACTCCGGTCAAAATCACTCTAACAAAAATCACTCTAGTCCATAATCACTCCTGCACAAAACCACTACGTACAAAATAACTTGGTCAAAGCCACTCGCTTATAAAATCACTCCAGTACAAAATCATTCCTGTACAAAACCACTAGCATAATAAATCAGAAAAGTTCGGGCATGTGTGTGAAATGAAATGGCCAATGTTTACTTCGATTAAGAGCAATATAATATTGCTTTGGATAAAAATCATAATGGAAGGCCAATAATTATAAATAATAAATAAGCAATAAAAACATTGGACATAATAAAGAGAAAGAATAATAGCTATTTGCGCAACAAGTGCTAAAAGTAGATGTGTATGCACGAGACATGAAAATTATGAAACAAAGCCGAAGGCTGAGTTTTATAACATGTTTCGTGCATAAACACTTTTAGCACGAGTTTGCACACAATATTTTTTCTACGGCCTTAAATTTACTGTTATTAATCCATAAATGTCGATTTAACAAAGGTTTGCATTTATGACAGTTATAATTTATGTCATAGTAAAGAGATGGCCGTGTAGAGCAGGTGACTGTTTTTGCAGTCGGTAGCTGTCAAAGTTAGTTATTAAAGGTAATGATGATAGTACACATTTTACTATATTTATTTATTTATTTAACGGTCAAAGGCCATTTATTTGACATACAAATACATGATTAATGAGAAAATGTATACCATATAATGCAATAATAAGCAAAATAAGCAATTAACATCACAGTAATGATAATACATACATACATACTACATAAATAAGCAAAAATAAGCAACTTAAAAAATTTATCTCAACATAAACATAAGGTGCCACATCCTATTAATTTGTGTTTTGGCGTATAAGCCTTCTAAATGAACTATATGAATGAGAGAAGAAATAGATTTCGCATTTATTACCTACCCTAAGAATGCTTTAATTATTTAAAAAAATACTTTACCCTAACGGAAGAAGTAACTAGAATAACTTTATAACCTCACTTTTTGTTAAAAATTCTAAATTCAACACCCGCTGTTTACTTTAGCACATGTGCTAAAAGTAAACAGTTAATTTCACTTTTAACACGCTGATTTATAAAACGTAATTTTTAGTGAAACAAGCTAGTACTAAAAGGCCTACTTTTAGTAGTGGTCCTATAAAATAGTTATTTATGTTATATTGTGTTGTAAGTCAACCGAAGGTAAAGAACATGAATATCTCCCGTCGTGCATACAATATTTTATTTACTAGCATATTAGTAAGAATATGTAAATAACATCATGTATGGTTACTAAAACGTTATTTGTAGTTGTATGGTTACCATGAGTTTCAGGTAGAAATAATTTGACAAGTCCCTTGGGAGTTATGAGTAGATTTTCATATTTTGTTTCTATGACGAAAATGTACAATATCATGTTGCTAGTAAACAAATGGCTTTACTCTTCATAATTTCCAATGCTTTTATCGATTATTTATAATTATTTGCCTTTCTTCCTCATTTATAGTATTTGGTACATGGTTCAAATATACAGGGTGTTTCCTAAGTACGTGTAGAAATTTCACTGGTAGGTTCCTTGGCTTATTCTAATACAAAAATTTTCCATTAACATGGGTTAGCAAGTTGGAATATTAATTATAGATTTGGTGTGTGTACGTGCGGCTCCAAGAACTCTTTCTGTCTGTAAACCATCTTTCAACTCACCAGTGGTGTGCATATGAGTCCTCTGCACTACTGAATAAGGACAAAAGGAGACGACAAGTAGACGTCACTGATTTTTTCAGTGTTGATGTTTTTTAATTTCTTGATTAAAACTCTACAAAAACTGCCTCTTGTGTTTTTTGTTTAAATGCAATTTTTTGTAAAAATTAGAAAAATTCAACCAAGTGCTACCAATTTTGTATTATTTCTAAATGGGTTGCTAACGCGTTTATAATGATTGGTACCATTACCGTGACTTTTACCTAATCTGGAAAATTGAGAATATTTTTGTATAGCATACTTTTCCTTATTTAAACCTGATTTTTCATCGTACTGTGAATTAATAACACTGGCCAATTATATGTTTACCAAACAGAATTAAAAATAATGGATAGTTTACGTAGTAGTGAAGTAGTGTATTAAATTGATTCAATTTAAATAAACAACAATGGAATGGTTTCCAAGATTTTAAAACAATTTTCTAGATTATTATTGGGGTGAAAACAAACAACAACTGATATTTAGACCTTCCACTCTACCTTAAATTAAGTAAGTAACTCTTTAAATATTAGTTGATGTTTGTTTTCACCCTAATAATATTTTATAACATTGTTTTTAAAATCTTGGTAACCATTCTATTGTTATTTATTTAAATTGAATCAATACTACTATCTAAACTATCCCCCATTATTCTTAATTCTGTTTGGTAATCATATAATTGCCCATATACTTTTCTTGTATTTTCGACTAGTAAGTCTGATCACTCCATGATCTTGTTTGGGTTAATTCAATCATTTCCATCAAATTTCTCGATTTTATTTTGACCCAAACTGTATACAACTTGAGGTACCCTTAAATTATTACAACAACCTGTGCCATCTTTATTTTTTTTCTTTTCTAAATTTAAGATTTCTGCTTTGCCCTCAATATTTTGATCTACCATAATCATGATTGTTTTGTCTGTATTGGCTTGCACTTCACTTTAATATTAACGCCAGAAAAAAAATCGATTTAAAAAAGCAAATTCAGTTTTTCAGGTAACTCAAAAACGAAAAATCATACCAAGGATTTGAGGCGCCATTTTATTTATCCTATAATTACCCAACTTTTTTCCTATTTAACCAAATTTGTGTCTCTTTTACTATTAACAAGATCCCCATACTGGCCCTCCTTATCTTGGACACACTGTACATTACGAATAATTTTGATTGATTTATAAATCCTACTTCACAATGTACAAAAACCGATTTTATCTTATTGAAAAGAATATTTTAAATTGCAATCACTTTATTAGCCGTGCCTAATTTATTGTTTACATGAAATATAAGATATAAAATGTATGTAAATAAAATAAAAAATTAAATTAATGTTCATACTCTATAGGGTAGTGATTTGGTCGAAGCACCACACTCATTAACGTAGTAAATATTTCAAATCAAATTATCTGCCACTAAGTCAGTTTAGAGCGAAAGCTTTAAAATAGCTTTATTGACTTGGTTTGCTTAAGTCAGAAAATTCTGACAGCCGGGACGCCATCCCATGATGTTCTGTCCCCAAAAAATAATGATTATGCAACCTGCGAATCCATATGAAACACAGGTGCAAGAGTTGGTTATGATTCCTTAAATTCTAGAAATTTCTGCATATAATAAAGCCAATGTATACAAGAGGAAATCACATTTTAAATTATAAGCATGGAATTGTACTTAGTGTTCGAAGAGAAATATGTGAAAATGTTTATAAAAAAATTTATAAAGGAAGTGAAAAGCAGAATCCGCGATAATCGATGTGATGTCAGACCTGGATTGAGCACTTTAACACCCCATATTCAGCCTAAGAGAACTGTCCTAATAAAACGAAGCCACAGTGGGAATGTACTATTTAAATGGAACGTACAAAGGGAATAAATTAAGTATTTGAATAACGCTAGATAAGCGAACACCTTATGGGATAACCAGAAACCTTGTAAATGGTGTTTTTTTTTAGAGGAGGAGAACTTTAAATTGAAATAAAACACAGAAAAATGTTTTTAATATCCATGAAATTGGCTTTATTTGAAAGATAATTTTATGGCATTACTTTTTGAATATGATTTCGGGCATGTGACCGCCACGGCTGGCGTGTACATGACATAATCTGAAGGTCCAATTTTCACACACTCTTTGCAGTAAATCAGTAAATCGCTATAACGCGTCGAATGTTGGCTTCCAAGTGTTCAATTGTTTCCGGTTTATCGACGTAGACATGCGACTTTACATATCCTCAAAGAAATTAGTCTAACAGCGTCAAATCGCACGAAAGAGGTGGCCAATTAACAGATCCATTTCGTGGATCCATTTTGTGGATCTGTTAACTGGCCACCTCTTTCGTGTGATTTGACGTCGTTAGATTATTTTCTTTGAGGATATGTAAAGTCGCATGTCTACGTCGATAAACCGGAAACAATTGAGCACTTGGAAGCCAACATTCGACGCGTTATTACCGAAATACAGCCTGATTTACTGGGAAAAGTGTGTAAAAATTGGACCTCCAGATTACGTCATGTACACGTCAGCCGCGGCGGTCACATGTCCGAAATCATATTCAAACATAAAATTATCTTTCAAATAAAGCCAATTTCATGGATATTAAAAACATTTTTCTGTGTTGTATTTCAATTTAAAGTTCTCCCCCTCTAAAAACAACACCCGTTAGAATAAAAAAAAACTGTACAGGAGAATTTATAATAACAAAGAGGGATAGGAAATCAAGAAAATTCGTGTACAGGATATAAAGAGAATTTTGAAACAAATAAGGAGTATTAGAACTGGATTGTCAAATTGAAGTCGCAGTTTGTATACTTATATGCAGATGATTAATAATTTTTAACAAAACAAAATAAAAACACTATATTATAAATTTCAACAGAATTAATACAAAAGTTAAAATGAAAAAAGCAATAAGAATATCGAAAAAGAGAACAGTATACATAACATAACATAAAATAGTAGAGCGGTAGTATAATAAAAGTAGAGAATTTACATTACAAAATTCGGATGTTGCGAAGGATCGAAGGACTAAGACAAAAGATAGGCAACAAGGAAAGGCTTAACTACATGCTATTGAAGCAATCAATGGAGATTTGAAAAAAAATAAATATAGTATTAGAAGAAAGATATGAGACAGTAGGAAGCACGTGGAATAGAAACATAGAGAGCGTACTTGAACGAAGAGGCATAGCGCGGGAAAAACACAAAATGCAATTGTTAAAGGCAGCAAATTAGAAAGAGGGCATGATTATGTATGTATGTACGAGGTATAGCCAAATAATTCGGTGAATTGAGCCACAGTTGTGAATATATCGAAGAAATATTGTATTGTATCAAATTGATCTGTTCACCAATCTGGTTTTAACTGCGGTCTTTGAAAACTTGTTTTTTGTACTTTTTTAAATGGATCGGGAATAACGTGTAAACATTAAAGTTGGTTTCCAATTTGGAAAAGATGCAGTCACTTTCAGGACTTTGTACAAGTGGTTCAATCTGTTTTGAACGGTATTTTACCCAGCTACATAGGAGTTCAGTAACGGTAAATAATAATCTTTCAATATAAATCCAATTTCTACGTTTGTGTATTGCAAAACTTACCTGTAAGTGAACTAAGTTATGATTCGTTATCGCCAGTGTGCGTGAGTTTTCGTCATCTGTAAAACCGTGGGTCGTAGTGTGCAGCTTAGGCGCCAAGAACTTGCGGCTTCCAAAAGGTCTGGACGTAATCCACGACCCCTGACGATGGACAGTTAAAATACCATCTGCAAGCATCTACAATCGCCGATGTCATCCATTCCAACATACAACTTCTAGTAAGGGTCAACTGATTTTGGCACCGTGAAAAAGTAAGCCACCAAGTAGGAAGCCATGGAGTGGCATTTTTAAATGCAAACCTACTTGGTATTTTTTTGGCCTTTTGAAATATGAGAGGAGAAAGTGTTGTATAATACTGCGTATTAAAAGCGGGAGGCGATCTGGCGCCACCTCGTCTTGATGCCGACTTGTAACGTCAATCATTATCGCATCGCATGGGTATCCGATTACTTCGCAACACTCTGGGAAATATTTCAGGCAGGACCGGCTTTCAGTAGGGTCAGCTGTTATGCGGTTTAATGTGAGTTATTCTGTTTTTCTGTCAATATTGTGCAAATGTAATCGTATGTTAGTCATTATTATTCTAGTTTAGGTTGACTGGTGAATGTGCGTAGAACTTAGCATAATACTCGTAGTTTTTATTTTATTAATTAATACATACCGTTTCGTTTAGCAATTCATTTATTGTAGGTGTAATTATGTGAAGCCAATTCTTTGTATCTCATTGATTGTGAGCAGATTAGCTTTTATTTGAGCAGAAGCTTAAAGTATATTTTTTCAGTGATTCGAGTAGCATTGGGTCAACTTCCAAAGCACAACCGGGGAAAAAAGTAGGAGTTAGCTTGTTGTAAACTGATCTAGCTGTCAAGGAAAACAATAATTCTACAAATTAAATACCATTACAATATGGCTTTTAACGTATGACTACACCACTACAGTTCCATAGAGGTTTTAAATTAGTTGACGAGAAAAACGAACTGGATGCTCTTCGACTCTGCATGAAAGAAAAAATGTTGTCAAAGTGAGCTAAGTGGTTCTATCAAACAGGAGATTGAACATTCGGGAAATGATGATCTTTACACATCATTTGGTTCAGTTCAGAAAATTTTAACTAAAAGCTTAAATATGGAGCGCTTAATTTGTTTGGTGCATTTTGTGGCCCAATCAAAAGTAGAAGGCTGACGTCTGGCTTAAGATCCTAACTTTTAGAAGAGTGTTGTAAGAGAAAAGTAGTGGATAAGTGGGCAAATGGTTTTCTGTTACCTCACGACAACGAGTTAAATAAAAAGGCCGCGGAAACGACTTTTTAAAAAACACTTTTATTTTACAAGGGCAATGTTACACGTTGGAGCTCAAATACACAGTTAGACAATTTCTTACATCTAACGCAAGTCAAGTACCTGATGCTATGCATAGAACTAAACTTGCTGCTACGTATAGAACTAGAGATAAAATATCATATCTAATCTACTAAGATAAGCCTATCTTCCAAGGATGCACGTTGCAGGATGCGCGTGCATACAAGGTTACAAGGTTGCACTTTTAAACAATAGGAGACTGTTCTATTACAATATAACTAACGTCCGTTATTACACACCGCTTCTTATTAGAGAGTTTGTGGTGAATAAAAAAGTACCGTGTGCCTACAATCGTCATATTCTCTGGATTTGGCACCTCGTCATTTCTAGCTCTTTCCAAAACTAACCAGGAAGTGCCACGACATTGCAATTAAAGCATTTAAGATAATTCATATACAGAATTGTTTTCAGAAACGGTATCTACGTTGGAGTATGTTGCAAGCTAAGGAAAGTATTAAGTTCTATTTTTGCAATTTAATTAATAAACCTATATCACTTCGCCTATTGATCATATTGTTTGATCACATCTCATATGATCTGTTTCAGGTAAGCACATGCAGCGCAGCTGAAGTATAATAAAAAACCGTATGTAAAATAGAAATAACACAAGAAAATACTGCAAAAAGCGATAGTAGTACGAAGATTTGCTACTGAAATTATTAATATTTTCCACAGTGCTTAATTCTTGTTAACATTTATACAGCTTCACAATCACTTAACAATAAATACTTTTTTAGCATTTTAAATATTCTCCTTTAAACAAAAAATTGTCGTTAGTATCAGAAGCATAGTTTGAGTAGCGCTGGTTTAGAAAATCAAGATTGGATTTTCTGGCATGCAGGAGTAATCTTACTGGAAATCTCTAGTGTCACCTTACATAAAGCAGCTAAAATGCAGTTTAGCTTTAGAGTAATTGCGCCTGAATGTTAACTATACTAGTTACTGTAGTGCGCTACATTCTTAGACACAAACTTGGTTTAAACGCCCTCGTAGGTGGCTCTGATTAAAGTGATCGTTCACCAATTTTACATGTAAACCGACTTTTCTTAATTTCTGTTATTCAAAGATTTTATCTAGAAGGTTTCTGATTTAATCTTTGGCTAGTGCATAATCTCATCCCCGAGTCGCTTATTGTCCGGCAGTAATTGCAGTATTGGAACAAGTACGATATTGATGCATTCTGCAACGTGTCCTGCGGGTATGTCCGTAATATCCGTAGTTCTCCCTGCTCTTTATTTATGGTAGTGGACACCACAACACCGGTCTTTTACCTGGGGGTATACACGTAAGCTGAGACTTTACCTAGCTACTGATGTAAACATCCCCGAGGAGAGCGGAATTATGGTGTATGTAAGCATATATGTATTAATATTTCAGCCATTATTCACACTGATATTAAATTTGTTGTTTAAGTTTCAAACTAAAGTTAATAAATTTTCGTTTATGGAATACCTTTAAGCGCACGGACAAGAACAAATAAGCGGAAATTGCCGTAACACTTGCCTCTCGCAAAGGCAAAGACAAAAGCTTGCGTCTGTGTCCTGTAAGCTCAAAACGTACTTACTGGAGCCATAAATTTCTAAACTTCATATTTTTATTTTGCAATTCAAAGCAGGCTGTAATTTGAGATGAATTTTACGGTGTAACTATAGTAAATTAGAACTGATTATATTTATAATAAAAATTTATTTGAAGAGATACTTATTTTAATACTTCAAATTAAATAATTCAAGATTCGGAAATTAAACTATTTTAATGTTTATCATTTTTTTTAATTTTAAAAATTAAATGATATTGTACGAATAACGAGCACAACTAATCACTAAACCGAAGTGTAATATTTATTCAATTGTAAGACTTCAAATTAAAACAAAAAATAATTTTTCATTCGTAGTTGAATTAACAGAAACACCAATTATGAAATACTTGCCGTTATACATAACCTAAGTGTTTCTACTACTGGTAGAAGACTAATGTAGTAGCAGATTGTTAAAAACAAATTATTATTGGAGGAATGCCATTTGTACTAGAATCCCCATACACTTTAGTTAGTCATCCATCAAACTTAATCCCGTTTTCTTTTTAACCATTTTCCCATTTCCGATTTGTAAGAATTTGAGGTTGATGGTTTATTAACAATCAAGGAATGGAACGGAACATTGTCCATTACCACAACACATCTACCATCGATTTCATTTAATGTAGAAGGAAGTTAATCTTTCCGCACTTTAATATGTCGGCATGTGAACATTTTTATGTCCAACTGTGTTATCCAAATTTAAACTAGAACCGTGAAAAAACCGTCCAGAGCATCCAGCATATAACAAAACCTTTTACCTCTACTTTCGATTTTAAGTGAGATTTACTTAAAATCTGATACATTCTGATACAACCACGTCTCGTCAGGATATATAAAATTGGTTTCTTCCGGTTTGGATTAGAATAGAAATATGGTAATTTTTTGTAATGCTGTTTTGGACCCTTTAAATTCCACTTTTGCAGATTTCAATATTTTATCTAAGTTGATATATTTCACACACTTAGGAAATTCCCCACAGTTTCGGATTTAAATATTTTCTAAAACTATGCTCGCTTAGATTGTCGGTTATTTTTTACATCACTTTCTTTTTCAAAATAACTTTTAGTTACTAATGCGTATGATGCGTGAAATAGTTATTTATATATTAAGGGCGTTATCAATAGATTACAGCATGAGGGAATGTTTAAAGCTCGACGCGAAGCGGAGAGCTTTAAATTTCCCGAGAGCTATAATCGTGATAGGCACGTGGTACAGACAAGGTTTTATTTTATTTTAGTCCTCAAAATGGACAAAATTGAAGGATTCAGTATTTTGGCTACAGACTACTGCGTCGTCGTTGTGCTGGCGCTGTGCATTTCTGGTGTGCTATGGTTTCTATGCAGATTGTTGGTGTTGCTATATTACATTGTTGGTGCTTGTTATACTGCTTAGCAAGGGGCCAATAAACAAGATTATGGTTCCAAAATGAAATAATAGTATATTATACATCAAGGTAGCGAAGCGCAGTATTATAACCTGAGCGCATATTAGATACTGAGCCCGCAGCGCGAAGTATCTAAAGCGCGAAGGTTATAAGGGGATTCGCTACCGTGGTGTATATACTATTTTTTGCACTACCAAACGGCTTAATACCTAAATTCCCAACAAATTTCGAAAATATTTTAACTGTCAACCTGACAATACAGCTCGTTAAAACGTCAAAATTAAAATAGTCATATTTGGTAACTTCGCAATTTATTAGTTTCCACGGTGAAAATTGTTTATTTTACTTTCGCTCCCTTGGTGGAGAAAATCAACTTCACGACCTAAAAATAGGCCAATAACGGTGCGTTCTGAGACTAGTGGTGCAAAAAATATTTTTTCTTCAAACAGCAGTAAAATATGGCATTATACTGCTGGATTGATGATGCTAAACTGCCACTTTATTGCCAAGCGGCAGATAATATTATCTGCCGCTGACGAGATCAAGTAATTTTCTTCGAATTTTGTTCACAAAGTTGTAAATAATTTGTTATAAAAACGTTTGAAGAAAAAATACTATATGTTATTCGGAGCAAAAGTATCTTTATCTGGCTCGGCTGTACTTATCTCGAGCTCGGCAGATAACCCGTCCAGCCTCACCACATAAAATATAACTTTTGCTCCTAATAACATAATATACTATTATGTTACTGTACCTTAGTATGACGGCCTATAATGAATAATTACTCACAGAAATAACTCCAATGACATTATTACACAACACATTTTTTTAATTTTAATAAAGAATTGCACTAAAGCATTTTCCAGATTATTAAAAACTCCGCATGCCATTTCTATGACTGCGTCTAACTGGTTGAAAGTTAATTTTGTCATTTCGACTTTTTGGACTTAAGATGTGCCTCTGTGTCTGCTCATATAAAGAACATCATTTACACGAAAATGTGCTTTAAGTATTATAAAGTTACGGACATAATTTACTCTCACGAGAAAATCATTAAATTTAAGATGGCCAGAAGCTAATATTTATCAAATTCATTTTAATTAAAAGACAGAAACTTTTTGAAAATATTGCAGAATGATAGACCAATTAAAAGTATTTTCTCTAGATTTTGTCAGCATTCAACGAGTTGAAGACTCAATTTTTAAAATTGCATTCAAGAAAGAAAGGTTTTGTATTGATAAGAAAATTATTGCACCTCTACCGCTAATAAAACATTATATATGTTATCAGAACATAATACGTATTTTTCACTTTTATCTAGGGAATATGCATTTCACCTATTATTTCCAAATTCCTTAAAATCTCATTGTACTGTATTTGAATATTTCTAAATAAATAAAAAGTTGTCACTAAACGAGTACCAGCCGAAGTGCAGAGTACGAACAATAACCATTCTTTTATTGACAATTTGAATATAATGGTTCGATATTTTCTGCAGCAGATTTAGATCGTTAACGTGGGAATTTGCTTTAGCTTTGAGTAGTTTTTCAGTCTTCTATGGCATCCATGCTTTTGATTCAGTCAATCTTCATTATACTCGTAACTTCCGACTCTTTCTGTGATTTTTAAGGAATATTATTTTTTCAGCAGTTAGGTACTACATTAAAAATTAATAAACCAACGAGAGACTTGGGCAGTATGCACAATGAAATGTAGCTCCTTAACAAAAAAATACAAAAGCACATAGAAGTTTCTACTTTGTTATCTGAAATTCCATAAAAATTGTGAACAACAAAGGTCTCCGTCCACTGGTCCGACGCGACTGCGATGCGATTACGATGCAACTACGACATACCTACGATGCGATTATGACGGCAATTCGTGGTATGCACATCAAAACAACCAATACAGCAGCTGAGCATATAGGGCATGCGGTCAACATAAAACCATTTTAACTTTTTTGAAGTTGGGATATGCATATAGTCTTTATACTAGGGATTCTGTATTTTGTTTTCCAAAGGTCTTCACACCTGCATAAAAACAGGAATTTAAAAATGACAATCAATGACAATTAATATTTATTATCAGTTATAATATCACACGAGCATCGAAAATAATCGATTAGTTTCCGAGTAACGAGACGTAATCTGCGAAAAACCACGAAAGCGCAGCTCGAGTGCTATTTTAAGGATTATACCACTCCCTCTAACATCAACCAATGAAAAACGACAAAATGCATAGCTACGCATGTACTAACTTTTAATAATGTACATAGCAACTAATAATCACATACCTTCCTGATTAATAGGTGATAATCACACGCCTTCGCAAACATCACGTTACCTGCTGTCAGTACAATTGTCTTAGCAACTACATTAATTGTACTTTTAATATTTAAAATACACTATTCAAACGTTGTTTATTGACTCGTGATATAATCTAGCCGAATGCAACTCATGTCTTCTTGATTATCAAATCATTTCTGTTTCCACTCGATATATTGTTTTAGGCAATCACGCTCGTCCTTCGGATTCGCGCGATTACCAAACAATATGTCTCCTGTAAACAGAAATGATTATTTGATAATCAAGAACCCACTAGTTGCATTATATATGATTATACAACTCATTATAAATTTGGCCAATAGTAATTGAGAATTTTACTTAGTTACAAGGTATAGATAAACGGATATACCCTTGACGACTTTGGTGTTTCGGTGGGTCCAACAAAGCAAAACTAATGAATAATAATAATCTAGAGCCATGATGTAATAACTGTCTATTGCAAATTCGAGGTTAGCAGGTTAAGTTTTGCGTCAGTTTTGACACAAACTGACGCAAAACCTAACCTTATAACGTCGAATTTGACATAAACTTACAGTGCCACCAACATAAACAATGCCACTAACACAAACAGTGCCAACCTAAGAAATTAAATTATTTATTATTATCGGTCTATTCATTATATAATCGTAACGAATAGGTACTACTAGAGCAGTCGAAAATAATGATTATTTTTCACTCGAAACTCGACGTAATCACATATTATACAACTAGAGGATCAAAAATTATAGGTTATACGAAACGTGTTGCCTGAAACACCACGAGAACGAAGGTCGAGTAGTTTTTTACAAGGCAACACGTTGAGAATCGATAATTTTCGATTGTCGAGTTGTATACGGGTAGACTATATCATGAATAAAGAAAATAAATAAAGTAAAATAGTAAAGAGAAAATTAATTTAATAATTATTAATATTGAATGTACAATTATTGTATAGGTACACATTTGTAGCATCACATTTGTTCAAAGATGAAGAAGAGTATTCTTCATTAACCGAAGAATTATCTTTGTTACACATATCTGTAGCATCACATTTGTTCATAGACGAAGACGAGGATTCTTTATTAACCAAAAAATTATCTTTTCTTAAATTGGAAATGGTGTTGCTGTGATGCTTTTCGTTTAATTGGAGGTATGGTTGAATAGAATTGGTTGAGGTATGGCCCGTAATTTTAATTATCTCTTGAACACTGACGGCCGCACCTGATAATTGGCTCACAGCGGTTGATCTATTAGAGTGGTTGGTTATCTTAACTTTTTTTGTATCTATCCCAATGGCTTCTGCACCTAATTTTGTCCATTTACTTATTTCATTTATCCCAAGCTGCATATTTTTATACCAGCAACTGTTTGGATATTTATTCCAGTCCCTATTCACTGCTAGAAATAAGCGTCTAGTTTTTATATTTTTGGTCCGTTTTGACATCATATTTCTTCATAATCTAACAGGACAGTTATCGGCATTTTCTGTATTTGTAGTCAACCATTTACTTTCAGTGGTTCGCTGATTTCCTCCTTGAACGGTTTTGGAGAAAACAGTATTATATTCAATTAGCCCTATTTTTATACCGTACTCATTTATTTCCTCTTCAAAATGATCTACAAGACATGATACAGCTTCACCACCACGCCAAGCAAGTTCCACAGCTGCAATGTGATAAAATTTACGCTGCAGACTGGTGGGAGTGTTTTCATCTAATATGTCCACTATTTTCTGAGTATCTTCAGTTTTTAATGCCACAGCGCTACTCTTCCGTTTTGTCGGAATAGCTTGAAGCTGTTTACGTTTAGTGTTTTTTGCGTTTACTGCAGTTTGAAAAACAATATCTTTAAATGGATCAATGGTTCGATTAAACATTTGGAAATACTTTAGCTGCACCATTTTAGCGGTAAGGTTCCAAATAGTTATAATAACACTTTCCTTGTATTCTGTGCCTTCAGTTTTCCGCATGTTGAACGCCCAATCTTTAAGAATTTGGGCGAGTTCTTCATTCGATGTGTTTTCATCTAGTTGATAATTTTGCACTTCACAAAATTTTTGAAACTGCCGCGAAACGTTTTGCTCAGTTTTGACTGTATTGGCCGGTTTATTGTTTTCTATCATTTCGTCCATTAATTTAAACGAATTATTTCCGAAACGATCCATTTTACACTTTATAAAATTAATAACTGGAATAATAAATGTTTTTTTTTACTTGTCAAATTCATGGCTATGTGGATTTACTATCGTGTTTGAATGCTTCGAATATAGACAAGCTCGTATAGCCGGCTATACACAGGCTCGTATATTCGATATCGCCATAGTTACTGCAATAATTTCTGAAATACAGGGTAACTAAGGAAAATAACGCATTCTTATTGGCTTATAACTTGATGAATGATATTTGCATAACATTCTTAAAAGTAATATTTACAACATTTATAGCATACGCTAAATAAATGTCACACCCTTAACCTATTTGTTTTAGTAAGTTTTTCTAAGTACACCCCTAGAGAAAGATGAATGTTGGAATTACACTTATGAAATTTTGGAAATCAAAGGCCACTTTGTGTTTTTATGTTTACTGAACAGACTATATTTGTGTTTATCACTCATTTACCAGATAATCGGTCTAATAACTGAAACAAAAGTTGGGTGCTGGTCTGTGCGAGTAGCATTCATTATCTCGTAAAGTTATGCTTCGTAAATATTGAAAATATAATGCATTGGCATATAATGTATCATTTAACATATTGTTTATGCTATGAACACGTTCAAGACATAAAAACAGTTCAGCAAAAGGTGAAATAGTAACAGCGTGTTCCCGGATGGGGTATATCGCTTTCCCATTTGTTATTCCTTAAAAAAATTCATTCTAGGCAAAAAATGTCGCTTGTTTTAGGACGTTCTAAACCTTAGAACAGAAAATAAATAGGAAGGCGCATTTCTTTTAACGTGGCTGTAATATCTAGGCGACCGAAGCTGCCATTTTGAAAACCCATGTATAACTAATCAGGTGTGATACCTGTTTGACAGTTGTGGGTTTTAGTTAGTTTGAGACTAATTTTGGATTTATTAATGAATTTTTAAGTTGATCTAAAACGTATAAAGAGTGTTTTAGACAATGTGTGTCCTATCTTAGGTAGTGCAAGTGCTATAAAAACGTTTATGTGTATGAACTCGTGTGAACCATTGCTTAGAAACTATGGTTAGTTGTGCAGCTTGTGGCTGCTCTCAGACCCCAAATAACAGGAGTTTGGGTATTACATTCCATCAGTAAGTAGTAATATTACTTTTTACTTCAAATAGAGAAATAATTTCTCTGAAAATGTCACTTGTCATACGTACTTATACACAACAATAGTCATGGGCATACAAGGGAAAGTATAATAGGGTGATTATTTGTAATCACACACTCTGAGGCAGCAATTTAAATTACAGGCAGTGACTGAAGTCACACAAACTCACATGTAGTCATAAATCACATTGTGTAAAGTGCACTTAATAAAACTGTTAAAATTGTTTGCTGCACATGCACCCTCTAGATATGATACGCCACTGGCAAAAGGAAACAACCATCCGCCATTTTGAAAACCCATCGCGGTTGCACGGATTTCTTACAAATGCGTCTTCCTGTCTATTTTCGGTTCTAAGTTCTAAACAGTTCTCAAAATTAGAAGGTGTGGGATTGACCTCAGGGAGTGCCCTTCAATATTTGTAAAAAATGGTATTTAACAAACTAGTGTCAAAATTGAAGAAAATGTTAAATATGGAGTTTGGTTAAAAATAACGGACAAAATTTTTCACTAAGAAAATAAAATTTTGGGGAAACAGAACTCTTGTAAACTTTCTTATTTTAATAATATATAGTTAAACTGATCTTTCATTTTCAATTATTGGCACAAACGACAAAGGCACCGCCGTCACTGTTTTTTTGATTTGTAGATATTTTTACACACCCGATGATATTGAATTTATGAACTAGTTTAGGCACTACTCTACGAGACACTTCTTTCTTTTCTAATCAGTAATTAGCTTTTTTTAGAAAATAAAAGATATAAAAATATGTCATTGTCATTGATTGTATACAATATGAACCATAATTAATTCCTGAATTTTACGAAGCAACTTCACCACAACTAATCGCCTCGCGATTGATATTGCCAGTCGCCAGCAACTATTTTGTACTCGTACAAGTTGCATCGTGTTTGCATCGCAGTTGCTTCAGTTTACTGTGATATACATAAACCCAAAGAACAATCGCCAAGCGATTATAGCTTATGAGTTGCTTACCAGCTGCGTCGTAATCTCTTCGTCTCAGTGAGTAGACGGTCTAATTTTAAAGTAGCCATTTGAAAATTGCGATAAAGTAAATTGAAGTTTGTAACTAAAAACTTACAAATTTCTGTTAGAGTAAGTGAAACATTTCGTTAAGCCTTTTTGATATATTCACTTAGGAATCCGAAAATTTTACTTTGCACGTGTAACCGAACATATCTCGACTAGTTAAAAATTATCATTTCGTTTTCTAAAAGCAAAACAATTATTGTAAGTACTAAGAATATTTATAAATAGTTAAAAATTCTTCAGTTTTGAAGTTCTATTTAATTACTCTACATACAGAAATTTACATTTCACTATTTTGAAATATCTACATCATTATTATTAAGGGTAAAAAAAGCAATTATATATAACTACCCACTCGAGCTTCAATCTATAGAAATTTATGCTTCAAAGATTTTTGATGTAATAACCAAAAATTGCAAATCAAATAACGAAAAATGTGTCTGTATTGATTTAAAAATTCTACAGTTTTTGTCTAGATGAGCAAATTCATTGATCTTAAAATACCTACTTTGTAAATTACGCACTTTAGTTAACAATTTAAGTATATTCAGGTCGATAGAAATAGAACCTTGTATTTAATAAATTGGAAATTTCCATATCGCTATATAAATGTAAATATGTATATATTTCCAGGAAGATGGAGATATGTGCTTAATTGGCTATATACTTTCTTATGGCAAACATAAGTGCTTGAGTTTTATTTACTAGAACTGTTCAGGCACTTATTTTAAATTAGGATAATTTAGTTTGTTGGAAACTTTGATTTTAACATTAGGAAACGCAAGTGAAGCTTTCAAACAAATCAATTTGAATTTTCAGCGAATGGAAATTTCAGTATTATAAATACGCAGTATCTAAAACAAGTATATGAAATACTGAAGAATGCCGAAGTATACTGCGAAATTCTTTAAAAACTCTGACAAAATGGCACGCTTCATTTAAGAACTGGGAATGTTCCAGTCACTTTTATTTTACCGATGATATTTGCTATTTTTTTAAATTCAGCCAATAAGAAGGTATTTCCAAGTAAATATATACTAATAACGCCTGATCAAATATAAAAATTCTAAAATGCAAACAAAAACCAAGATTTAGATTACGATATTTGTATAATGCAAACATATTAATTTGTATTTAATAACAAATGTGAGATGGTAAATAATAATAAATACACTTGATAAAAACAACGATACGTTCTTTAAAAGAGAATGAAAATTTTAAAGGACGTATAAGAAGATCATCACCCATCAATCTCGTCAAAATCTAAATGTCATCAACAAATTTCATGAATCCGTTAAGGTTTTCATACATAGATAATGCAAGCAACAACGACATTGATGGAAACATGTGTATCTATATTTGTGTTTCAAACAGGAAGTGAAGCAATAGTTTTCTCAAATTACAAACAGGACTAACGAAAGCGAGTTTTATATTTATATTATGCCCAAAGCTAGGTAGTAATTAATTACTTTGTAATGAATATACTAATTAAATTATATCTTGTTGAATTGCCTTCGAATTGAATTACTCTTCAAAATACGGTAATTGTAATTGGTAATTACCATTTTTGTTAAAAACTACTTGACAATTACTTTTTGAAAATAATTAATTACTTTTTAAAAGTAATTAATAACTTTATTCAATTACTCCATTACTTTTGATCAATTAAATGACTCCATAGTATTTGAATTGCTTTACACCAATTTGCATTACTTGTGGTAATGGAAATTACAAGCAGTAATCGAATTACTTTCTGGTAACTTAATTGCTAAATTACTGACCTAGATTGATTATTAAAATCCAAAACTAAAAAAATAAGGTAAAGCCCATATTAAGTTACATGTTACGAAAATCTCAATAGGGTATCCCTGGCACAATAAATTTGTAATTTATGATTTCCTATGCCTAGCGAAATTACAGCTGATTTTATGCAATAATTATGTAAGAGGAAAAAAAATATGTCTGCGGTAAGTAAAGATTGTGGAGTATAGTACAGACAAATATAATTTAAGTGTTTCAATAACAATTGACAACTAACTTCATTAGACGATATTGATTTATAATGTTTAGTTATTATATTAATACTACTAAATACAAATATAGGACTATAAATTCTATTGAAATAATTAAAAAAGTAATTGATAATTGAATTACTATTTCAATCGAGTAAATGAAATGTTTGGTAATTCAATTACTATATTGGGCGGTAGTTAGTAGTTAAATACCTTTTGAAAGTAATTTTCTCGCTCGGATTATGTTACATAATAGTAGGAAATTAGTTCAGGAAATAGTTCAGGAAATTAAAACGTGAAATTTTCGAGGCCGATAAAACACGTGTTGATTATTTGTAGTAATACGATAAGGACTTTAGATTTGACTGTTTAAATATTTTGCTCAAACTGACATGATTTGTCACTAAGCATAGAATTCAGTGGAATTTTCAAGTGGCTAAGCGTCAGTGTTTAGTACACTTTTATGCATTTCTACATTTTGCTGCACTTTTGATAATAAAGTTAAAACTAATAAATGTCAATTTTAAAAATTACTACTTTTAAAAACATTATTTTGCTTTGTAACAGTGCAGTGAAATTTTTAATAGTCAAATGCTCATGGTTGCTGAGTAAAATTTTCGTTTGTTATGTGAATATTTCAAATAAACTTTTCAGTCGTAGACCTTTTTAGTTTCTACTGCTCTCGCCTAAAAGACGAGGAGAGTATTGCACCGCGAAAAAATTATCCTCCGCGATTTATTCAAACGTTTAAGTTTCAGGGTCCTTGGATGGCGAAAAACATGTTTTCACAATTTTGTCTGTCCGTTGGCAGTATGGCTCAAAAACCATTTGTTGGAGGAGGACGATATATACATGGAGAAGATATGCCTATTTGGCTTGGAACAAAATAAACTTTTCATAAAACATACCTATTAGTTAAATAAAAGTAATATTTTCCACATAGCTCGAATTTTACCCTTGATGAAAATAAATATATTGTTGACACCGCAAATACAGGATGAACACCCTATATAGTCTTATCTTCACCACGTCGTTTATAACCTAGGTGTAAGCGAACATAGTACATCAGCTCCCGTAATCTCGACTCTCGACCGCTTGGATTAGTAATCGAATTTCGCGAGTTCGAAGCTCCCCGGGCCAATAGTTTTTTTTCATTTTGTAACCGCACCTGCAACTTTAAGAACTTCCATGTAAACCCATTTACAGATTCTTTAACTGTAAACTCAGTTTATTTTAGTAGGAAGGTGATGCGCCATGCTTTTAGCAGAGATGCCTTGATACGAAGCAATAAAACTAAATAGTCTTCTCCGGGAACATTTATTTTAAAATTATGGATGGCGACATGTTTCAAAACCAAACTGGTTTCATCCACAGGCCATAATGATCATCTACAGAGGCATATGGTTGACAAGGATGTACATAATAAAGAAATTCACTACTAATAAAAGTAGTTGAAGCACATGTTAAAGTGAGGTTAAGATTTTAAACGAGATAGGTATTATATTAAAAACCACACCACATTGGAGAAGAAAAATTAATTAACCAACAAACTACGTTTTAAAGATCGTTGTACTGGTTAATAAATCAAAATTTAAAAATTTTAAATTAGACAAGTAAAGGAGTGGCTGACATTGATGATTACAGCACTCAGACTAAAATTAAATACAAAAGTAACTAATCATCTTATTTTTATGCGTATTTCGCCACACAACAAAATGAAATACCCATAAAAATAAGATGATTATTGAAGCACCACAAAGAAGTTTCAGAGGTTATCTCAAAAGTAACTAGCCTACCAGTCGAAAAAATCCTAGATTCAGTGACAATCAAATTACCAGAGAGGGTCAAAAAGTATAAGAACAAAATGGAAACCAAGTGAGGACGAAATCGGCAAGTAAATGACAAAACAAACTATTTAGTATTCAAGAAAATGTAATTGGTATCAAAATCTGCGACTTCATTGAGTCTGCATTCATTATTATTGGACATAATTTCAAAAATGTCACGTAAATTCAACAACATACCTTTATTAGCTATATGCAAAAGTTTTTAATCTTTGTTAGGATCAAAGCTGTGGTTAGACTCCAAAATGTGATTAGCAAAAGCAGATTTATTAGATTGGTCGATAGAAAAAATTGTTGTTTCTAATATAAGCGGAATGTTCTTCGATTATTTTTTTTAAAGTACGACCAGTTTGACCAATATTGAAACAGTCGCACAACGAACAGTCAAGACGGTAGACACCAGATCGTTCTAGTAAAGGGGTGGAATTTTTATTAAAGACTACCAATTTATGTAGGCAATTGGTAGTAAAAAAGGAAATTTGAAAATTATATATAGTTAAAATGTTTTTTATGGACATAGAAATTGTTGTTAGAATTATTAATAGGAGTTAAATCTGTTGAAAATTTTATACGGAGTTTATGATCAATAGGTAAAATTAGTTGAAGAGGATAACTGCTTTTAATAGCAATAAATGTAATGATGTTGAATTCTATATTGAAATTTTCTTTTGACGTAGGAATGGAAAGTAAAAATTGAAAATTAGCAAGTTTATGGGACAAAGGATGAAAAAAAAGTGAGGGATAGTATGGTCAGTACAACTAGGCTTCCTATAAATACTAAAATTTAAAGATTTAAGATTTAGCGATTGTTTCTTGTGATCAAAATTTCAAGAAAAGGTAAAGAGTTGTGTTCAATTTCAAAGTGAATTTAATATTGTGATGTTCTGAGTTAAGCCAGGTGATCTGATCATTAATGTTGGGGTTATAAGAATTGAAAATTACCAGGATATCATCCACGTACCTACCCCAATAAATAATGTTGTGAATGAAGAGGGCTTCAATGATTTTTTGTTTGTTTTCCAAGTTATTCATGAAAATCTCTGCTAACAGAGGTGATAGGTTAGATCCCATGGCTAAACCACAATTTTATAAAAAAAGGAAGAATCAAATGTGAATTTTGAAATCGGCAGTGAAGTACCTCGAAACTAGGGATGTCGTACCCGGTCTAAAACGAAACCTGGGTACCCGAAAGCAATACCCGGGTAAACCCGGGTAACAAAAAAGTTAGTGTACATCTGAACATCTGAAGTAACTACAATTTCTTTCTTTTACGCCGCGAGTTTTAAACTGAACTAAATTAAAATAGTACTTACTCACCAATTCAAACGGCAAGTCGTCTGTTATTCGTAAATATTTTCACCCTTCCAAGTGCTACCAAATTCAAGTACGTGACTTTTTGTCCGAAATTGGTAGCAGCATCAACATCACACAGAGAATGTTTATTTTACTTCACCCATACTGACGCGATTTAATGGTACTATTGACGGGATTCTTGTTATTACTGCATGGTTATGTTTTTCCACAGCTTATTCCTATTGTTTTTAAGTTTTTATAATTTTCTCCGAAAAAGGCTGACTTTCTGGAAATTATGTAATTTATTAGTTGGGTACCCGGGTCTTAAAAATATACCCGGGTCGACCCGGGTACCCGGGTACCCGCCGACATCCCTACTCGAAACCGTCATTAAAATACGAGAAATCAGCAGTGAAGTAATCTATTGTTTTACGACTTTTTGTAGGAGGCGGGCCGATAGGTACGCGTCAACCGACGTTAACATAACCTACAAAAGTTGGTTAAATGATGCAATTTCACGATTTCTCGATTTAAAAAAACATAATGTACAAAGTTCCTTTTTACCCCTCATGTGGTTTATTACTAAATCCACACTCGTTATAAAAAGCTAAACTTCAGTGCCGTGGTATACAAACTACTATTTATTGCATTTAAAGTGGCTACTTTTGTTAATTTTTATGCAAATCTGCCTATTTGCTTTAAAATTTCTAAATGCCAATTTTACAATGCTTAATTATGAACATATTCTTTTGCTCATGTAATAACAAACTGGCGATTTATAGAGAGTTAAGTATACGTTTTCAGTTACTAAATAATATTATTCATTTGTTTAATATTTCTAAAAGATTTACAGGCGCTAATAGGGTTTTTCACTCTTTTATTACAAACTTCAATTAAATTATAGCAGTTGCGGCAACAAAACACAAACTTTTTGATACTTTCAAAATTCTCCTAATAGGAATATCTTTTTGCCATTTTAATAAGGTTTCCTGTTGAAAACAGCACTATTTTCCGTTTGCTATCTAAGTGGTTAAAGAAACTAGGAATTGTTTTTAGACAATATTAGGATTTTCCAGTTTATTAACTACACACTTTAAGTTACTTTACAACAATTCCAAATGGCTAAGTAAAAGTCGTACTTAACGTCTTTACTATTTTAATGGACACATATTTTAACCTTTCAGATAATTAACTTGAATCTTCTAAACAACTAAGTGCCAATTTTAAAATTCCTATGTATAAACTAATCTACTTCTTCTTCTACATAGTAGTAATATGTTTGCTACACCAAAGTAACTAAATATACATTCTAGTTTAACTCATTAAAATATCCAAATATCGAGTTCTGAAATTATCAAATTGAAATTTTCAATTACGAAGTAGGACATTTTGTTTTCAGCTTATGGAATAAAAATGTTAAGCGCAATAACTGAAATACAAAGCAAAACTACGCAATTTCCCAAAATTCAAATGCGAGTGTACGGTGTTCCCGACAGATGCGCTGCGTGTACGACGAGCGGTCGTCCAACAAGTAACAAATATGCCGGCAACATTCCGCGGCAGCGTGGTCGGCGAATGGCAGCTTCAGGTATCAGGACGACAGAAACTTCCGAAAGCTCTCCCGGTTGCGATTCTAACCCATGCGCCCAAAGACGGGAATAAAAGAACGTTTTTAAATGTTTGAAGCGCTGACAGGTTTTGTAGATTATGTCAGGTAACCTCTAGGACCAGGAATCCGCCGATTAACCAAACTGTTGTCCGGTGGTTCCACATTTCTTAAATTTACTTAACATGCTTCAAAATTTGTGTTTAAAATTTAAATATTATTTTAATTTTCTTTAAATACAAATTTGTTGAACTACTATAATTCAGTTGTGGTCCGTAGAGCCGGATTTACTTTGATATAAGCTAAAAAAGCTACAGCGTCGAGCCTTACATTACCCGGGCATTCAGTCCTCAAAATACACAATATGTTTTCATTGTTGTTTTCTTAAATAAAAAACATACAAAGTTATGCAGAAATTCGTAACAGCAATAACTTTGTTTTTTCAACTTCATCGTAGGCGCTAGCTAATAATGGATTTAATGGCTAGCGAAATTCTCTTTTAATTTAGTCATGAAAACTCTGATGTCAGCAATGCTTAGGTACACATTTAACACGCCAACGTGCCTTCACTTTGAATTTAAAGCTAAAAACACAATTTGAAATAGAAGAAAACCATGAAATACGAGGTGCTTCAACGTGTCGTTGGAGTTTTATGCACGGTAACAATATATAAACTAATTTCGAGGAGATGACGTGAGATTCTATTCCAAAAAGGAATTTTCTCGGATCAAATACTAAGAGAAACCTATTTTAGTGTTTTTATAACATCGCAATATATTTAAATTATTGAAATAAGGCAGTTTCCTCGGATATTGAAAGTCGTAAGAGATAATTAAATCTCATTTGAGATATGGACAGCCTAAGCATTTTTTTCTAAAATGTTAATCTTGACTTTATAAGTAAATCAGTTTTTTCAAACTTTATATTTATGAACAGAATTTATTAGTATTTAAACGTTCCTCGTATTTAATGCAAAGGTTTATTGCAGATTTTGTCGGGGTGAAATATTTTTGCCAAATGGCCGTAAGTAAGGTGATTTGTAGTTGACTTTGCCGTAATGTTCTGGAAATGTGTCAGAGCTATTACTAACCCCTTTGGACAACAGAGCGCATTCATAATTACTAATTACATAAAATTAACATCTTTTCCAATGTCAATGAACGCAGGTTAAACGAGTCCCGTATGCTACCTTAACAAACAACTGTAGGTACAACTCAAATGAAATTTAATGTTAATTAAAGTTACCTAACTAAAATACAAAACTAAATAAAAATGTTTAATATGTAGCAGACAGGAAAGGTTACAAATCTAATGCTTGCAAATATTAAACAGAGGAGCTATTGTTTGGATTTGTTGCTGGAGTGTAGCAACTCCATGAGGGGATGAAACAGTAAAACAAATACAACCTGCCCTTGTGTTATCTAAGATACTGCAGGTCGGATAGCGGTGCCGTGGTCGTCGATATGTCTCGAAGTAGGAGGTCTCTTTAAGTGTAGAAAACAGATGCGTCATACGCCTAAATGGCGGATTGACCGCTGAAGAACGCCAGAAGCTTGGAGAACAGGAGAGATCAGAAAAATGCGAACAATCAGCAGGTCGCCCAGAAATAATGAGGATTTACTCTTACATTAGCGTAAATATGCCATAATAAATGCCCCGCTGCCTGAGATAGCGATGGTTTAGTAAAAAAATTCTAAGACCACCGGAAGACAAGTTTCAACATTCTCGGAAAGTCGGAAAAAGCATCCGCCATCAAATTAGAAGCACATGAAACAAAAACTCTACGCGGTACCAAATTAAGCACTGGAAAATGTCCTAAAATTTAACCAAAGCATCATTCCCCATACACAGGCACTTAAAGTGACCGAATTACAAGGAACAGCATAGTTATTGCGCTGACTACTGTAAAGGCTCCACGTTGCGGTGCCTGTTTGAGCTGACTGTCTTAACTGTAAAAGGCTTTCTTTAAATAGAAAATAATAATCAGGGCAAATCACCGTACTACTCAAGGTATGTTTATTGTGAAAACTTTGCCTGTCAGTATTTTAGGCTAATCAAAATGGTTAATTGCCCTTTTCTACATTTTATTGAACTGAAATTCTGCAAGGAAACGTCAGGTAAATTGAAGAAAACTCCCGCCTAGTAACAACGATTTCGTTTCAGGTATGACCAGCCACGAGAGCAGGCTGGTTTCAGGAAAGGTTTCAGCACCCTAGACCATCTTCAAGTAGTAAGAACGTTAATAGAAAAATCTAACGAATATAACCTCCCCCTATGGATAGCCCTAGTCGATTATGAAAAGGCTTTCGACTCGATCTAAACCTGGTCAGTCCTAAATGCTCTCACTACCTGCCAAATAGATAGTAGATACACAACTCTTATCTAAAACATTTACAAGAAAGCGTCATTCCAAGTAACACTCCATGGAAAAACAAACAAAATCCAAATCAATAGAGATGTGAGACAAGGGGACACAATGTCTCCTAAACTGTTTACTTTGGCATTGGAGATCATATTCAAAGAGCTAAGCTGGGAGAAAAAGGGAATCACAATAGAAGGCGAATATCTAAGTCATCTGCGTTTTGCCGACGATGTGGTTCTGATAACGTCTAATAGAGAAGAACTACAAGAAATGATGACAGATCTGTTTCAAGAATCCAAGAAAATGGGACTTAAAATGAACACCTCAAAAACAAAGTTCATGACCAATGAAAATATTGCAGATGAGGATATAGCAATACAAATTGACAATTTACCAATAAGAAAAACCGAATCATACGTATACTTAGGCCAGAAAAAGACACTATCAAAAGATAACCTGAAGGCAGATCTCTCTAGAAGGATATCACTGGCATGGTCAGCTTTTGGCAGCCTTCACGATATTCTAAATTCAGACGCGCCAAACACATTACAGGCGAGAACATATGACCAGTGTGTGCTGCCTGTGCTGGCCTATGGTACAGGGACCTGGGCTATAAATAAGGAAATAATACACAAATTGCAAGTAACCCAACGTGCCATGGGGAGACGCATGTTAGGTATACATCTTACAGATTGAATACCAAATGAGGAAATTCACAGACGGTCCAGAGTGACAGACGTAGTCGAAAGAGTTTGTAAATTGAGATGGAGCTGGGCCGAACACATCGCCAGACTAACTGACAATCGATGAACTCGCCGAATTATCGAATGGCGGCCACGAAACGACAAAAGAAGCCGCGGACGTCCATTAACAAGATGGACAGACGACATCAAACGATTACCTGGCACGAAGTGGATGCAAAGAGCTCAAAGCCGCAGTAAGTGGATAGAATTGCAACAGACATATCTACAAAGGTGGATGGCAAGTTAGAGGAGGCATAAATCCGACGATGGATAACATTGCTGAATATGATGATGATGACGTCAAACGACGTTAGTTGTCCTTTGTTCTTGGCTTCCTATGAGGGGCTCAACTTCTTGCAAAAACCGCAATTTCTACTGACGCCATTCAAATTACTCAAACTAAAACGAATCTGGACGGTTGGAAATACGATGGACCTTTTCTTCAAGGTGTATTCTTGGAGATTACTAGCTTTCCCGGCTCTCAAACACTCAAAAACATGCTACTCCTACCTTTCAAATATGCCAATTTTCACCACGGAGATGGTTGTAGGTAACGCCGAGGTTCTAACTCGCTTGAAGTCGCTTCCCTGGCAACAAATCTTGTTCAAGATACTCTTTCACATTCCTGGGCCGTTGGAATTGCGAAACCGGGCTTCTGCAGCTCAAATGGTCCGTTGTCGAAGTTCGGAATTCTTAGGTGTCGGTGCCGTTTCACAGCCGAAGTCGATTTGGTAAATTTATAATTTTACGTCTCAGAAACTTCTACAAACACTACCACAGATGCCTGATAACTGGTATAATAAAATGGTAAACTTTTTGACTTGGCAAACACTTTTTATTATATAAAAACAGTAATTTACTGGAGCACAATTGTTCTTATTTTTTGACAAAACAGCATGGCGTTGCTTAGTAACCGCGATCTGTAATTGTTTATAGGAAATTAGTTTTAATTACAATTTTACATCAAGGAATCAAATTTGATAACATGTTTCTTAAATCTAAAAATTGTCTTTATTTTTTATACTTAAAAATTGTTGTTTCTCGTCTCATAAACGTTTTTATAATCACTGCTCTGGTATAATCACTTAGTTTTTACAATGCACTTGCACTTGAGTTCAATTTTAAACACGTCACTGGATTTTCTTCAATTCAGTTGACCGCGTTCTCTATTGCTTTTTGCAAACCCTATCTTGCTTCGATTTCCATCTACCTTTCAGATTGCTTGCTTTTCATTGGCCTGTACGTTTATTAATAACTCTACGCTCATATTATGCACATAACCAACCTTTTGTATCATTTAATTTAATTTGATCTGGCTTCAAATATGCTCAAACCTATCATATTACTTATATTATATTAGCCATTTAAATCTTTCTTTTACTCAAACTTCAAATTCAATTTCTCTGAAATCTACTTTGCTTATGCTTGCCTTTATCCCTCTAATTATGCTTCTTGCATCTCATTACCAATGCATTTAATAACTTCACCTACTATTTAGATTGCAATTATATAAAACATTTCAACTCTGTACTTTAATTGATTTTGTTCAATATTTCTAACTGCATACAGAGCTAAATTGTGAACTTAAAACCATCTCATTATATTTGAAAGAAAATACGCCAAAGAGGTGATACTACGAAAGCTCCAAAAGAGCCAACGCGTAACGGTAAAGAAGAACCAACTTTGGCTGTTAGAATTGGTAGGATACATTTTGTCAAAATTGTAAATTTATAGTATTCAAAATGTCATTATTTTCTTGAATTCCAAAGTAAAATATCGAAGCAGTTCAATAAGAATTAGTTCATGACAGCAAAAATGACGAATTTCTGAATGAGCAAAATTGTTTTGAACTCTAAAATATATAATTCTGACTGGATTATTTTGTTGAACTTTACAAATAAATTAGTGAATCACCCGAGCTACGCTGCGGTTCGCTAATCTAAGAGAAATTCATTAATATAAATTACAAAACGGATGCATCGGCCAGGAATCTAACCCGGGCTTCCAGCGTGGTAGGCGATCATTCTATTACTGAACCAATGATGCTCCGTTGAATAAGGCGCTGATATAATGGTATATGAACATTAGGAGTTTAGTAGTTAATTTTACTTTACTTTTCCGTACTTTTTTTGAAAATAAAAACCGGCCTACGATGTAAGTCTAAAAATGTGCAAAATTTTAAGCTATCATACAATTTCATCGGTCCAGTATATTCGGAGGAGATACCGAACAAACATACATACATACAAATAAAGAGACCACCGATTTTATGGTATAGATAAATTACACGCTTTGGTTCTGAATAAACAACGTGTAGCAAATGAAATAGTTTTCTAAGTACGGAAATCTGTCAGAAAAACGCATAAAGTATTGTAGTGATTATTTTTCAGATTGGCAATGCCTGGGCGGCGAACGCATCAGTTGAGTTGAACCTTTACTTGAATTCGCTTACAGCCGTCTGAATCCCAGTACATCGGAAAAATACACAAAAAATACACATACAAACATCATTAATCTATTAATGAAAACACAAATAACTGAAAATGAACTCTATTGATGTACAAAAATACGCAGGTGACAATTAACATTAAAATAATTACTCGCTAAAGTTAAAATATGCGGAAAAGATTAGTGAGTTTAAATGCTCAACTTTTAAACCAAACACAGGCGGTAAAATTGACAACAAACGACATGACTAACATTAAGTTTATACAAAGAAACTACGTTACAACAATCCAAATTGACAACAAATACTCATAATTCACTTCAAGGTGGCAATTTTTGTTCAACATCTTAAAATTTAAATGCACGGCGGCACTGCGTGCCATAGCTACACTTTGAAATTACTTCACTGTAAATTTATACGCGTTACAAATACTATCAACTAACAAAATACCTGTTGAGAAGAAATTCAGTAGCTCTGGTTAAGTTGCCTAACTCAAGCTGCAGGTCGCGTGTCAGCCACCGCCAGGGCCACGAAATACGGGGAAAACTACTGGACACTGGATAGGGGCGATAGGTGTGAGCGGCATTAGACCCCCAGGACGGGTAAATAAACAGAGCACATACGACAGGTAGGTTACGGTAACGAAATTCGTGACTCCTTTCCACTGATGGTTTAGCACACAGACGAGGTTTTCACTTAAGATCCGCTCCAAGCCTGTTTGGAGATGTGTTGCTCCACGATACAGAAAGAACCCTTGGCTAAACATTCACCAACGAGCCACTTAACATAGGGCCTTACGATAACAACAATACAGCTCTCTTCAATTTCGACTACGTGGCGATGCAAAGGCCTCGCCGGGGACCAACGACCAACACCTGTGAACGGTCTCGGTGCCGGAGAATGATTGATGCTCCGGGCTAAGATGCCAAACCCAATTTAAAGTGCGCAGGTGTTACTTAAGATTCGCACTGTCCCGAACTTGTGGGGTTATATAAAAATGTGTCGTGATGATGAAATCTCAAATCAGCAGATTTCCGCTTACAAAGGGGAAATCCCGGTAAACCAAGCAATCGCCTCTCTGGCTTCGAGAACTGATTAAAAATATGATAAGGGCACATTGCGTCCTCCAGATGGAAAGAAAGCTAACTTTGAAATTAGATATCGATGAACGTAAGTAAGCTGAGAAGCGCTAATATTCGAAACGAGCGGAATTAATATTTGGAAACACAACTAAACTTTTAATTTAGGCTTAATTGAACCGGGAAAAGTGCTAAAATCTGAGATACAAATGCGAAAAGATGCAGAAAAGTGCTGAATTCAAAAATTTTTTACAACATAATTCACTATTCGTATGTATATTTTCTATATATTGACGTTTTTGTATGTATTTGTAATTTGTGTTCTAATGCAAATAAAAGGACATGTTATTGTTTCCACATTGGGTTATATATTATTGAGGGTTCCATCATAACAGTTCCTAAAGCCCAAACCACTTTGTCTTTAAGTAGGTTTGAATATGTTGTGAGATGGTCTGCAATATCTTCATTTTTTTGTGGTTCTCTTGACCACTTTCCGTCTGGTCTTTAAAATTTTCAAGTAGCTTACTACAGCTACTATAGGTACTACAGTATTCAGTGTCTTCATCTGCTGCTAGCTCTCTTAGGTAATTGAATTGTTCTTTGTTGTTACTATGATTATTTTCAGACGTTGAGCTTTGTTGTTTTAATATGGTTTTGTACGTAGAATATGTGTTTTTTTGGCATCGTCTTCGAGCTTTTATGTTCTTGTTGTCCAGTTCTCTTATATTCTTTGGACAGTTATTTAGAATGACAAATTCGTTAAAACCCCTCACCACATAAATATTAACAACTGCTAAATACGTATTTCGAGAGCCACTATCATCATCGGTAGCTACGAAAAACTTAGATAACAAAAAAACAACGATATACTCGTGACCAAATCACAAATGGAAGTGGGCGATGTCCTCGCATTTTACATCTATTTATACTGTCTGGCCCGGAGGCCGTGGCCGAGGGCCAATGAACATGGCCGACGGTCAATGTAACTTCAACAAATTATACAAGATGGAGAATTGTATTGGTTCACCATCTTTGTTCATAAGTTTATTATCTCGGTTCTTAAGAATGGCTTTCAAAAGAATTTAGTAGTTGCTTTGTTGAAGTTAACGCCTTTACAATTTTTAGGTCATCCTCTTTTTGTAAATATGTTGGGCAATGCTCGATTTTTCGAATCTGTTGAATCTAAAATGAGCTAAATGCTTTTTAAACGTAGTACTAAAATTACGACGTGTTTCCCCAATATATTTAGAATCACAATGGAAACATTTTATTTCGTAAATTCCAGATCTCTCTAAAGTTCTCAGTTTGTCTTTTGGATTTCCCAACAGATTTCTAATATTGTTGTTTGAACCATACACAACTTTATGTCCCGATTCTTTAAAAATGTTTGCTAGGCCATTCGTAGCCGGGTGAAATGGAACTTTGATGTACTTGAGTCCTTCACTTCTAAGACTGACAGAAGTTGTGAAATTTAGAACGTGCAATTTTGTTTTTTGTTTCCTAATCAAATTATCGATAATTTTAGAAGAGAAACCATTGTACATAGCGATGCTTTTTATGGTCTGAAGTTCAGTGGTATATCGATCTTTGTTTAAAGGAAAGGTCTATGCACTAAGAAATTTAGAGCAGCCATTTTGTGTTGAAAACAATTATTTGAATCCGCTAAAATGAATCTGTTTACGTTGGTTTCTTCTCTATAAACATCGAATTCCAACTTATTTTTATTTCTTATTACTAAGGTATCTAGAAATGGTAGTTGCCCTTCGTTTTCCATTTAGTTATTTAGAATAGTTTTATGAGTGACTGCTATGCTGTTGTTCCATGCTGCCTTCTGTACAGTGCTGGTGAACTTCTCTTCTCAGCTGCTCAGTAGTTCTTGGTTGCACACTTAAGCTAATTACGTTGTATATGTCTATCTTGAAGCTCTCCTGCTTAGTCCTTTCTGCAAAAAGATGAACTCGAGTAATTAGGCTTTAACATACCAAAATACAACACGACGTACACTGTTGAAGAAACAACAGAAGTCATCAAAAATATCTTGGTGTTTGTGAAAAAGTTAATAAACTTTGCCTTTGAATTAACTTTATATTTTAAAAGTGCCCAAACAATTAAGTTCTTTATCTACGCCTATTAAATTATGTTCATATTATAAGGATATTTTTGAATAACAGTAACAGTCATAATTTGCAGTAGTGAATTATGAATTAATAATTCACTGCTTTCAACCAATCATAAAATTCTATTTTCATAATTCACGGTTTTCAGCCAATCATAAAATTCTATTTTCATAATTCACTAGTTTGCAGCCAATCACAAAATTCATTGTTATTATCAAATAACTTTTGCAGTTGACAGTTGTCACAAATGTCATAATTCGGAAATATGAACACAGAACTCCTATTGTATAGGAGTAGATAAAGTATCGTATTACATTCGCGACTTGGCCATTATTCCCTCAGATGACTTGCGCCACTCGCCTTCGGCTTGTGGCTCAAATGCCTTTTTTGTGAATAATGGCTGTCATAATCGCTCATATAATAATATACTATTTTGCACTACTAGTCTCAGAACGCACCGTTATTGGCCTATTTTTAGGTCGTGAAGTTGATTTTCTCCACCAAGGGAGAGAAAGTAAAATAAACAATTTTCACCGTGGTAGCTAATAAATTGCTAAGTTACCAAATATGACTATTTTAATTTTGACGTTTTAAAGAGCTGTACTGTCAGGTTGACAGTTAAAATATTTTCGAAATTTGTTGGGAATTTAGGTATTAAGCCGTTTGGTAGTTCAAAAAATTTTATATACACCACGGTAGCGAATCGTCTTATAACCTTCGCGCTTTAGATACTTCGCGCTTCGCGCTCAGCATCTAATATGCGCTCAGGTTATAATACTGCGCTTCGCTACCTTGATGTATAATATACTATTAAATTAAACATGTACACTAATTAAAAACGATTAATTTGCTCATTATTGCCTATTACACTTAAAGTATCCAAAGCTTGAATTAAAGTTCGAGTTCCATAATAATACACTTAAATAGCTTCTTCTACTTAAATTACCTTCAAAATGTTTTGAAAATAGTTTAAGAATTTGAAAGGACTTAAAAACTTTGTTTCCTTTTATTTGGTATTATAAGTTGATGAAATGCTGTAGAGTAAAATTCATTAATAAATACTTGCATGGTAAAATCGAGACTTGCAAGTTTACAATAAAAAATGAGGCAATTACTGTCAATTCCAATACCCTTGCTTGTACACTATGAGTTTGTGTTTTAGATAAGAAGTTAAATTGCATATGTCATTGTCCAGTGACATTTAAGAAATTTACATTTATTAAATTCAAGCTCGTAATCTACGACAGGGTTGGGCAATTTTGACAAATGTAAATTTAATCGATTTGCTTAAATAAAGCTCTGATCTTAAATTTTAAGAATTTTAAGCAGTTGCTTGTAATAAGAGTCAATTCTTTATTTATTAAAATATCCGTAAGTATTATAAAAAGACGATCGAAATGCTCACCTTTGCTCCGCCTAGTGCTCGGAAAGGTAGTCGTGCGTCAGTTTTGTCTGAACAGCTGCGTAATGCTCGTACAATTTGTAGAAGTTCCATGTACCTTATAAATAATTTTCGCATTTGTGTGGTATTTAAGTCACGATGCATGCGGCTGGACATTGCTGTAAATTTAGGGAAATGGGAATACGTACAGAACTAGAAGTGTTTAGCATTGGTTTAATTAGACATTTACATTTAGTTGCAGAGAGTTGGCAGTTATCAGGACGAGCGTAGGATGCTGATTTATATTATTTTACAAGTATGTACATGTGTAATAAATTAAGCTGTCTTAGCTAAATGCCAATGCTAAATGCAAGCCATTGACGTGGAGTGTAAATACAATAATTGCGCTGCAATTTATTATAAACAAGTGAATAACTTAATAGTCGCACTTTTCGTAAAGTGTTCTGTATTCTAGAAAACTGGTTTAGATCATTATTCCGATTTATATCGATTACTGATCCATTACTATCACTTTGTTAACACTTTGAAATGTATACTACTAAAGTTCAGAAAAAATTGTAATTAATCTTTCTCCTTTGTAATTCTAATAAATACCATCCAACATTTGTAGTTATTTAAAACTGACGCGAATAAAAGAACAGGTTCTATTTCTCTTATTTCTCTATTTCCAGACACAGTGTAAACGCAACAATATGCAAATGCAAATATTCTCCTGGTCGCTTCAATCTCGTCAAAATTCAGATTAGAAAATGCATGGAAAGCGGCAGATGGGCAAATCCTTTTATTCTAATGACAATAGTGCTAAAAGTATTAATTAACAAAATTTTCTTCCTAGATTATTCCTAAATTTCCGACCAGTCCTATTCATTACAATTCAGATTATTTTGTCAAGAGCGGCCGTTGCTGTAATCAGGTATTCTCAATAGCTTTATTTCTTGATGCATATTCATATTCTGATTTATTGTTATGCATTACATCTATATCTGCGCCTCTCGTTGCGAGATCTTGTTAATTTCAGACTGGTTTTGCTGAAGCCGTTTTAATAATAATAATTTTACATTTAACTCGCTGCGAGGTTTGTGGTCTTCAGCCGAAATTGTTTTATTTACCATAAGAGATGACGCACTTCAACAACAGATTTCTGCAGAATTTTAATTTGTGAGGTGAATGACATATTTGTATAATGTGTTATTGATGGACAATATTCGTTATTGACGGACAATATTCACTCTATTAAAAACTTCTACTCGACTTCTATGTACAACTCTTGTAACTCATAATATATGCGAATAATTTGTATTAATTTCTGTATACGAGGGTGATACCGTATGTATTGCCCTAGCATATATAGCTTTGGAATATGTTGCTTCTAGGTAAATAGTTTGCTATTTTATTGACAAAAAAATTGCCGAATTTGATTAGTTAAGCTTTCATAGTTTAAAGTTGTACAAGTTTGAAGTAGTCGTTGCGCGAAGATTCGTAGAATCGGAAAAAGTGAGCTTTAATCGCTCACTGAACACTTGCAAAGAGTTTAATGCCAAAATAAATTAATGCAAATCTGGTTGACGTGATTGGGGATTCTGCTTCATCCTATCAAGTAGTAAATTGATCTCGGAATTTCAAATATGTCAGAAGAAGTGGCAAACATGTAAAAGGTGCATCCTTCGTGTACTCAAGAAAATATTGCTCGTGTAAAGAGAAAAAGAAAAAATAAGAAAAAAATTGTCACGACGAATTCTCCTTCATCACGATAACGCTACTGTTCATAAGAGCCTTATTTCTATGATGGCATTTCGTGTGATTTGGTACTCTCGCTTAACTTAGCTCCTAGCAATTTGTATTTATTTCAAAAGCTAAAAGATAGCCGTCAAGGATCAAAACTTGTAAGCATTGACACTGTTATAGCAGCAGATCAGAAATTCAGAGTTTTTAAAGAACGCCATTGCTATACTTAAATATTGACGGAATAACTGTCTTCATGTCCAAGGGAATTATTGTGAAAAATAATGTGACATTCTATACTAGGGACAATAAATACAGTACATCCCTCCTACCTGTCACCAAGGTACACCTAAACTGAAATATATAATATCCATTATGTATATGTACAACTGAAAATAGCAGCTTAAAGTGTTTTACATATTTCCAAACTAAACATTTGGCAATATAGTAGCATTTTAGGGCATTTCTCCTCTCTCTTTTTTAACCATAAAGAAATATACGTTTATTAGGTAATGCAAAAAAACCTCTAAAGGGGTTTACTCAGAACTCGCAAGTGAAGTGTGATAATAAAAATTTTAACAAAGCAGAGAACACTAGGGGTAAACATATTTTAACGTTCCTAATAATACTGAAACAATAAAAGGAATTACACCAATTTGCCAATAAAAAAATGCAGGCGGTGGGATTTGAACCCAGCGCGATTTCAGCTCCTGGAAAAACGATTTCAACGCTTGGCAGCAGCCTAGGGCAACCCACCCATTAGTCCCGTTCTACCGCTAAGGAAAGCCAGGCATCTGTGTTATCAAATGAATGATATATGACGCGCTGACCGTTGCCCATTTTGTTTCTTTTACAACATACACCCTGTATCTGCTCGGTCCTATTTTCGTTTTTATTGTATTTTCTCAGTTAAAGAAAAATGGACAATGTTTGATTTTTTAAGGTGCTCACTCTGTACATTATTTGACCTCCAACAGACGGGCAGATGGAATTGCGAAAACCTTGATTCGAATCCGTGGATAGGCGCAACTCTTTGCACACGGCACTGAGCTGTATAACCATTCGACCTTGTGATACAATTAACGTCGCCTTCCTCCGAAGACTAATCTATGGCGTACAGCAACAAAACTACATACAACGTATATAAATATATACAAGTGACGTAGAGGTAGCACATCGGGTCCGTATTAAGGCTTAAGTGCCCATGAACTTGCTTCATTTTCCTCTAAAAATTCAAACATCTGTTTAACTTTTCTTAATTCTTGACCTTCCAAGTCTTTTCCATATCTACAAAGCCAATGTAAGTTTCCTTCCGTTTCATATTCTCTTTTCTATTATTAATCGCAGTGTTAGTATTGTTTCCCTTCTACCAAAATTTTTTCTGAATTTAAATTGATCTTCTGTAAGTATTCTTCTATTTTCTGTTTAATTCTTCTATATATTGTTTTTGTTAGTTTTTCTGTGCAATGTGATCTTAAACTTATTCTATTATAGTTTTCACATTAATTTATCGACATTCCTTTACTTAGGAATTGGTACAATTATGCTCTTTTTGAAATCTGTGAACACTACCCTTGGGGAGTTTTCCCTTGAACTGCTCTGTCGCTCTCTGATCTTGTTACGACTATAGTTCTTTGTCGTTTGTTTCTTCGGAGAGTTGTATTTGTTCTTGATCATCATTGGAGTCTAGTTTGTTTATGTATATTTTTCATGTGCTAGCTATTTTAAAATGCTCTAATATGGTCTGTCGGTCTTTAATCATGAAAGTATGGTTCTTTGAACAAGGTTTGCATTACCTTATAAGCTGATTCATACTTTTTTTACATCTTCGCTTCTCTCTTTGACATTTTTTATTCACCAAGTTTCTCAGTTCATTGACCTTTTGTATCCTTCTTGACTTCGTATGTTTTGATATTTTGTTTTTCCTCTCTAATGAGCTCAATCATTTCTTCGGTTACACACGGCCAACTAGCTTCTAATAATGGTTTCCCTCGTATTTCATCAACTGAGATTCCTATGGTGTTTGCTACACTTTTCCAAGCGTTCTCCTTGTTTCCTCCCTTGGTGTTTTCGTGTTTCTGCTGTACCGCCCTTCAATAAAAGGCTCGCACAACCCTGACTATCTCAGAACATTCGGCGATTTATTGTCATGAATAATGATCAGGTAATGATTCTTAAGATTATTAAATGAAAGAAGTTGGCGTGGCTCAGTGGATTAGCTCAATGGGATACTGAACCACGTTCTTCTAGATGGCCAGGTTGGAATCTTGCTGGGGGTATGTGTATTTTAGCTCTTTTGGAGCCTGAAAACAGTCATGGAAGGCAACGGGATATCACCACAATGGCGCCGAATCTATCCGCAGAATGTTTTCGGCCCATTCAATCATGAAAATCTTCAACGTGCTGTAATATTTACATTCAGCATCAGCGCCACCTTCCATGGGAGCAGCACCACGACAAACATGTGAAGGTTTAGAGCTCTATCGACGAAATATTACAAAACTTAGTTCAAAGTGCTAATGTAATGAAGAAGAAATTTAAAAAATTTAAATAATAAGCATAAAACACTTTCGGAAGAACAAGAAGCTGCAATGAAATTAAATAAAGCACAATACAAAAGGGCGCCAGTCGTCAACTACAACAAAAAAAAGTTGAACCTACAGTCTAATTAAAACTCACTTGCGTTGTTCGGCTTCTAGCTTATACTAACCTATACTTTAAAACTAAAAGATTAGTAATATCGGCCCAGGGTAGGGAGTTCAACTTTCCATTCAAAGCGTAGCTGCTCCAAAGGTTGTATACCTCACTCGCTGATACGCCTCGCATTAGGGATGGGCACGTGACGTGAAAGCAGTCATGTCACGTCGGGTCACGGCGTGTCCGATTGTGAACGTGACTAATATTTGAAAATCGGACGTGAACGTGAGTGAACATTTCCAAGGCGTGATTCACGTTTCACGTTAATTTCACGTTAAATTTTTAGTAACCAATAAAAAACTGCAGGCGCCCCGACTTAACACTGAAAATGTTGATTGCGTTTTATTTTTAAACCAATTTATTGTGTAGATGAACTTATGATTCTAATAAAAGTAATGTTTTGTTTTGTATACTCGCCTTAACGTTGAAAATGTTGATCCTTGAACGTAAAAGTACTTTTAAACCTACAAATTAAAGTGCTGCCTAGCAACATATACCTTCTGCACTCATACCAATAAGGGAAACGGCAATTCCAATGACAGCTTCTGGTATTAAAAGTAATGTCTTTCGCTGGTCTTGTAGGCCCACTCGGTTAGGGCTGCTGAGACCTGCTGCCTTTTTGTATAAAGAAGGGATTCCAGCCCAAAACAAGTTTTCCCGGCTATAGTGAGAGAGCGTCTTTTTTAACCGGTACTCTGTTTCGGTTACCCTGTAGGAGATCCTTGCATGGCCCGTGCAAACTCCATGATCATTCCAAAGCCCCGTATCCGGCATTCTGAGGTGGATATCCATAGCATATAAATGTATATACAAAAATTTCAACTTCCATCTTTGAATTGGCAATACTGAAAATATAGAGTCCATCTGTGAAATAGTTTGTTGTTAGCAGCTGTTTAAAGAAAACGTGTGTTGTATTTGTTTAACAATAAAAATACTGACCATTGTGCGGCTATTTAATGTTTGCATATAAAAGCCTTAAAAGGTGCAAACATTTTTGATTAGGCGAAAACTTTGCTGGGTGAATGTCCTCCATATGATGGAGATTCGAGATTAAAAGGTTAGGTTTGGTTTGTTGTTTGACACAGACTGACGTAAACTTAACCTACAAATCTCGAATTTGACATAGACTGACAATACACTTCAGTACTGCCAAACGTATAACACATATCAAGGCCTGCTCAGAATTATTTTTTTTTATCTCATGGTATACTCGACTTCGTGCCGCAACTAATAACAAAGTTCGTAATGATACCAAGTTAAATTGGTACACCCTGTATAAGAAAGGTTTGCTAAGTTTGGCCGCTGTCTCATTACACTGACATTCACGTTAGCGTTTACTATGATTGTTTGGAAAGTTGTGTCTGTGTATAAATTTGATCACTAAATTATTTTGTTAATTTACTCTGTATGTTACCTATTTACTCTGAATGAAGCAACATACCAAAACATATGATACGGTTCAAATACAAATGTCGTTTTTTGTCTGTTTCGAATAATAGCTCAGTCAACGAAGGCCCGTTTTTAGCGTTTAAAAAAATAAATCGGAAAGTTTTAAAATTTGGTGAGGATGTTTATTTGGGCGTACTATTGAATATACCAAAAGTTCTGAAAAATTCAAGGTGAGCCGGCGCCGCCATCTTGGAAAGAAGGTACTTACAGTTTTATAGTTTTTTGCAAATATTCTATGAAATATCAACTTTATCCCAAAAACTGTTCTTACAAAAATGAAAGAGCATTAAATTTCCCACAAAAACGCATAACACATTTTTTTTGTCATTGAAATAGTTTCCTGGAAAATCGCCAACGAAGGTTGCGTGGATCGATAAATTGCTCTAAACGCGGACAGGCTACTTAATTATGTTCAAAATCACTACTGCCAAAATTGCATGGTTGCTCCAATACCCAGAATAGTATCAAAAAATCGGAGCAAATTCGTCGATCCTTGGTTAAAAAATCGGTAGACATTAACTTTGAAGAACACATGAATGTTACTGTTCGACAGGAACCATTTTTATCAAATGAAAATAACAAAAGCAAATTAATTGACATGCTGACAAAGAAACTGAATGACCATGGGATTTCATGTTGAGAAAGCACTGATGACGCAGATTGTCTCATCGTTAATACTGCTATAGAAGCATCACTTTCACATGAAAATATAGTTATTATTGGTGAAGATGTTAACCTAATCGTATTATTGACTGCACTAGCTCCACCACAAAATAAAATTTTGTTGGTCAAACCAGGAAAAGGCACAACTGAAACAAAAGTATATTCGTCACAGGAATTGCAATAATCGGGACTTGGGAACAGCATTCTCTTCTTACGTGCCTTTAATGGCTGTGACACGACTTCCGCGATGTTCAACAAAGGAAAAGTCAAGTGTGTTAAACCATATAAAAAATGTAAAGAGTTGCGTGACATCGCAGACATTTTCAACAATTCTGACTCTTTGCCAGACACAGTTGCTCAAGCTGGGGAACGTTTTTTCCTTGCCATCTATGGTGCTCGCCTCACAGATAATTCTTTAAACAAACACCGATTTTATTGTTTCACGAAGGCAGTTACAACAATTAAACCAGATATGCCCTCACTACCACCAACAGAAGGAGCAGCCAAGCAACATTTTTTCCTGGTATACCAGCAAGTTCAAAAGTGGCAAGGGACTGAATTATTCCCTGAGAATTAGGGTTGGAGACGTAAAGAAGGCTATCTTACTCCAATCTCAACAATGGACCCAATTGCTCCAGAAAATTTGTTAGACATCGTATTCTGCAAATGTACAACTGGGTGTCCAAATATTTGTGGATGCAGAAAATCAGGAATTAATTGTACGGCGGTTTCTCATAATTGCCATGGAGGTTGTCTGAATAGTCCAACCACAGTCGACGATGACATTGAAGATGTCGATGAAGATAGAGATGATCAGAAGATATTAACGGACACAAGGCCAACTTCTCTTACAGAAAGTGTCGATCTTCAATTATTGATGGATCCGTTAGATTTTCCTGAGGTGGACCCACCCACATTGAAAAGAGAATGAGCCTATAATGGTAATGATCAAGTTATAATACGTATATGTATATATTATATGGATTTTTAACAACAACAATCTATAACTCCAAACTTGTTTCTTACATTATGATTATTTATTGTTTTATTATTTATAACCCATATTTTCTATAATGTCGACAAAAACATTTTAACAATTATTATGATCCAAAATCCCAACAACAATCGAACTTCTTAAATTACAAAGGATCACAAATAACCAATTTATTAGTATATAATATTTTTAAAATAAAATTTTCAATAATCTTTTTTTCTTGCAGAATTGTAAAAATTATCACCATCGAAAATATGAAACATTTTGGAGCAGAAATTTGGATAACGTTATTCCACTGCTCACGATAAGAGTGAAGAGTGAAGAGGAAACTATTAAACTTTTTTGTGGAAAATTTAATACTCTTTCATTTTTGTAAGATCAGTTTTTGTGATAAAGTTGATATTTCATAGGATCTTTGCAAAAAACTAGAAAACTGTAACTTCTTTCCAAGATGGCGGCGCCGGCTCACCTTGAATTTTTCGGAACCTTTTATATATTTAATAGTACGCCCAAATAAACATCCTCGCCAAATTTTAAAACTTTCCGAATTATTTTTTTTATATTTCCTTGGTTGACTGGGCTATAATGACTTAAAAATGTTTCTAGCAAAACTTTTCTGAAGTTTGCATTTTTCAGGAAATTTTCTTAATATTTTTAAAAAAGTTCAAAAATGCCGAAGCCCTCTTACTCTGTTATTCATATATTCTCAAATTAGTCTTGTAAAAAACTACTTTCAATGTTGACAGCATCAGTGGCAGGAGGAACATTAAAGAATAATAATTTAAAAACTGAAATTTATATAACTTAAAATCTTTCAGTAATATATTCTGCTTTTCGATTTTTGGCCTATTCAGTTATAATTTATATTCTTGTAGATTTACTGAATTTGATAATGTACAAATAAATTTTAGGCTTTCCACTACAACATATTAGAAAGGCTTTTAAATCAGCATCAATTTCACGTTCTGCTTAATCTGGTAACGTATGGCGACAACGAAGAAAATAAATGCTTTAAATGCTGCAGTAGCTGTAGTTGATTGGCGTAATTTATAGGTTATTTAATTAGCCAGGTATTTTAGCACTGAAAGTGAATCCGTCTGCCGCCGTATTCATAGCCGCCGAAGATAAAAGCGATTCCAAATATAGATGATCATTTTCGGCCAGGAAATACATATTACATTTTCGAGTAACACACATAAAAAGCAGCAGTAAATTTTCGGCAACTTACGACAGAATGCCGTCACCATGATGTCGTGGACATATTTACTGCTACTTCTTCCTTCCGCTTAGCATTTCACGGGATGGCTTGGTCCTTCTTTACTGTTTTAACGACTATTTCGGGGTGACGGCGGAGATCACGATATTACGCCTGCTTTCCTCAATATTCACTTCTTTCTTACACTACGCTTCGGACATTGCCGATGGCGAGTGTTTTATGAATATTGGAAATCAAGATAGCACTTTGTGTGTTTTCAGTTTAGAGCTTATTTATTTTACTATATACGTTGCAGTTTTCTTGGCCGTTGGGCTTACCATTTTTTTGATTTTCGGTAATATACATCTTTGGCAGTAGAATAGCAAACATTTAAAGTTTATATATATCTTAGAATTACTTACAAATCGGAAATATCTTTTAAATTACAAAGAAAGGCTTTAACGTCTTTTCATATAAGAGACTTGAAAGGATTTACCAAAGTTTTTAGATGCTGCACTACACAAAATAAAGAACCCGTATAGTATGTTAACCTTGAATATTTCTACTAAATTTTGTGTAATAAACTTGTCTGACGAAAAATTTGAATTTCTTCTCGGTATTAATTTGAAGTGAAATAGAAAATTTAAATCTGTTGTCGCATTTTTGCCATAGCTAGCAACATTTTTCTAATTTGCATGTAGAGATACTCAGTAAAACATTAATATGTGTTTCGAGGATTTTAAAATTTCAAAATACCATTAATCCAACCTTAGTTATGCACCCAACAAGTAAATAGGTTATTAGAAGTAGGTACGAAAACGCACTGTTCTTGTCGATAATAATCTTAAAAACCGTTAGCTACATACCACACTGTGTTTTAATAAAAATATAGAAAAAAATACCATCGTGAAAGCTTAAAATATCTACTCTGTTTTTCTTCAATCGTTACTGTTCCAATATTACAAAATTTTAACAGAAATAATTAATTAATTTGATTTCAGAAGCGTTCACGAACGTTATCATTATGCAACGAACGACTTCTAGGCTTGAACCGTGTCATTAGTTAGAATGAAGAACTCAACGTTACGCCTACTTTCATTAAGAGGTAAGCAAAAGAACACGGTAACTCAACGTATAAACTACACTAGCGGCAAAAGTCTTTTGCAGGAAAAGGGATAAAAGGTCACGGTAACTTAACGTGAAAGCCACGACAGAGGCGAAACTCTTCTAACGATCAGAAGGAGGAAAGAGAAATATGAAGCGTTTTCTAAAATTGGGCAAAACCTTGAGTTCTTCAATCTCACTAATCACGATCTAATCACGCAGGTCGTTCGTTACAGTTACTTTTCTATTTATCCCATGCCTTTTCTGTCTTTGGAATAGAGGTGATACACTTTCTTCAGACCAGTTAAATCCTTCGGTTTTAAGTATATTTTCTACGCCGTTATTCCACTTCTTTCTTGGTGTCCCGTGTTTTATTTTATTTTATGTTGCTGTTTTCTATATAACTCTTACGTCCTGTCTACTCATTCTCACCATAGTACACTGCGTACCAAATGTATCGAACCGGCATTGTTATTTCAAAACTATTCAAGCTAAATCGATAAAATTTAATATGCATGCTGTTTACAAAGCCTTCTATTATTTCCACAGTTTTGTTATTTCGATATTTGTAACTTTAAAATGTTTGTAGGGAACCCAAAATACACACCCAAAGCTTGACTTCTTCTAATTGTTCTTGTTTACATAAACCTTACATTGTTATTAAAAGTCAAAGCCTGCTCTGAATACAATTTCATATCCAAGCCAAGGGTAACGCGATTTTTTCTATATTTTTACAAATTCAAATTATTTCAAGGTCAATACTATTTTATATAATTGAAAATTCAAATTAGCACATCTTTGAAACATTAACAAAATTATATTTATCATGTTTGAATTATTATTAATTCCTATTAATATAATTGTTTGGGTTAAATTATGTTCATCGCATTATTTTAATTTTGGTTTCTTTAGATCATTACCTGTTATTGATATTTTTATACAGGGCTTCATTCAAAAACAGCATCTGGTTTGTAACCTACCCCAAAATGGTCTCCTATAATTATTACAGTTGGTGATATTCTTTTTTTTTGTATTGTGTATTGATACTCCACTATTACTTAGGAATTTTGTTTGGTTTCTATGCCACTGATATTATTTTGTGTAGTATCTTAATGTCTTCTTCCAACATAAATTTAATAATCTCCGTTCGTAGATTGTCAATACCGGAAGTTTTTCCGGTTTTAATGTTTCTAACTGCTGTTTCCGCTTCAATAGCTGTCTTCCTTCTCTTCTGTTTCTGTACTAGGAAGTTGTATAACGTATGTTTCATAAGTTTTGACAAAAAATTGAAGGTGGCTCAAATGAGATATCTGTGCAACTTATCGAGATGGCTTTGCAAACAAAAGTATGTTTTTTTACTAGGCTTCAATTTTACATATGTTAAAAGTTATTGATTATTGTTTTAAGCTTAGGTATAGCGGGCCAGATGCCCGTTTCAGCAGTTATATGAACTAAACATATTGCTTCCTTCATGGACTTTAACTGTACATGTAAATATTGTAATAAATATTAGATCGCTAGATTCTTTTATTCACAAAACTCAAACTAACTAAAATTAAAGTAACATTTTCCATTTCTGTTTCCCCTTTTATTAAAAAGTTTTTAAAAACATATCATGTGAATGATATCCGTATATTTCTTCCCTTTCTTTAGTTTCGAAGCATTTGTTAACACATTAGCTTTAGAAGTATAGTTAATATACGACGCGTTGTAGTCCTAGAAAATATTTCTACAAAATGCTTTTTGGAGATGAATCAAGTCAAATCAATATTAAAAATGCCATAGAATGATTAATTTATTCTATACTTTTTCTATACTCTGTCTCAACATAAATAATATTTCTAGCTGAACTGCGTAAGATCATTTAAATAAGATATCTTTTTTCACCGACTTTAAACGAGCCTTGTAACTTTGGTATCGGTTGAAATTTATTCATTGCCTTTGTCTTACGTATTTTGTACGTTATATTTTTCTATATACACTGAATTTATTTTAAGGCTCAATGTGGTCTTTCCGTCTTCATAAGGAGTAGATTGCTACCTATTGCTTTCCAAGGACATGCCACGCCCACACTATATGAAAATGCGTTTATTTTAAAATGCAGTATGGAAACGTCACTGAGTAGGGAAAAAAAGTAATATATACTAAGGAAGAAGAAATTCTGTAGATCAAATGGTATAAAAACAGCGAATATGTGAATTACTACATGTTACATTCTCTCTTGTTATTTGTGAGGCTTATTTATCAATAAAACTGTGCATTTACATATTGTGCGTGCGTGGCATATCCTTAGAAGCCCATAGGTAGCAATCAAATCCACATGGAAACGGCAAGACCACATTACATTGCACATTAAAATAAATTCACTGTATACCGGGATTTAATTTATAGTGATGTATTTCTGCATTATTCAACCACGTCGCCATGCATCTCCATTCCAGAATTTTTCACCTTACAACCCTTGCTTCGCCATGGCTATTGTTTTATTCTGTTTTATTATATACTAGCTGAAACCCGCGGCATATGCCGCATTTAAAATGTACGACAAATGTAATAACTTTTGTTGCACTAAAGAAAGTTTTAAAAGCACGCTAGAGATTGGTAGTAAGGAAAAGTTCCAAAAAATATATTTTCAAATGGAAAGTTTCTGGAAAGGAAATGCTCGCCTCTGGAAGGCGTCCTAATTAATACGACGTTGTTGGAACGCAGTCAAAAAAAAATCAGGAAAGAATTAATACTCTTATGAGATTATAAGTGAGAATTATTTGTGCCACCGAAATAATTTTCAGCTGCTTGCAATCTGTGTTTCTTTTCGGGTTTAAGCCGTTGAGCGTCATAAAAATATAAATGCGGTAACTCAAGTCTCCAGTTACGCCGTTACTGTTATTGTTAAATAACTCGATTAATTATTATTTCTTTGTCATTTTAAACTGAAATTATTATTATTATCTCTATAATAGCAACCATAAGTAACTGTTTATAATGTTTATATGCTAGCGAGTTGTTCTTAAATCGCTAGTGAATTAATAGTAAAGTACATTTTTTTTCTATAATAATTTTCAAGGTCAACTCTAGGGGAAAAGTTGCATTCCTGCAGGGTCCCTAGCTTTAATAATGTTGGTATATAGATTTTCAGTTCTTTTCTTCCATTAAAAAAATGATTGTCATTTTGATAGATATGTCATAATAGTGGGTAAAACGAACAGCATAGTAAAATATTGCAAATCCTTTATCTAAAAGACGTGTCTGTCTGGGACGCTGTTTCAGCAGCCAAACCGTAAGAGATAGAGAAAAAAGTTATGAAAGTTATATGTTTGGAATGGTCATGTCAGGTCAGGAACCGAATTTCAGTCACGTGACACTTCCGGTTTTCGAGAAATCACGTGATTTCCGTCTGTCTGGGACGCTGTTTCAGCAGCCAAACCGTAAGAGATAGAGAACAAAGTTATTAAAGTTATATGTTTGGAATGGTCATGTCAGGTCAGGAACCGAATTTCAGTCACGTGACACTTCCGGTTTTCGAGAAATCACGTGATTTCCGTCCGTCCGGGACGGTCTTTTTTGTTTTATTAAATGAGACATTTGTCTCACTGGACTGCTAGTTTATTAATTATTAAACTTACAATATTTGAAAATAAACATAATGAACGTTTGCAAAATTAAAGAAATTTGTCAAGAGTTCAAATTAAGAAACTTTGACATTCAAAATTGACACATAACCATAATTTTAAAAAAGTGCTACCAACACGTGGTATAAAAATTTCCTAGCGTTTTAATCACATATCTACCAACATTGTAACACTTTGACAGTTATTATAGAAAAAAAAACGTACTTTAGATTGTTCTACAAGTTAAGAAAAGGGAGAGTTTTACAGCGAATGTAAAAGTTTTACCGTGAGCATGGACGAATCACTTTTCCAATGTGTTGAACATGCAATTTTTCCGTGTAGTTGACAAAAATATCTTTTCAATAATTTTGGTCAAAGTATGGAAGCGCAATTTTTACTGTACTGTAAAAATGAACTAAATGAATTAATAACAGATTCATCCATTTTCAAGTAAGCTTTATTCTATAATGTATAATGGTTCATTTGTACAGAGTTCGGCAACGAAGCAGGGGTGGAAGATATTTCTAAAACTATTAGAGTTACATGAATATTGTGTATATAAAAGTTGTAGGTACGAAAGTGGTGCACATTACTAAAATATTTTTGATTATACAGGGTGTCGCAAAAAAGTATGGCGAATCAAACTCACTTTCTTTAAATAGAATGCCCTATATTTGGGTAGCTTAAAAGTTTTGTATTGAAATACTCATCATTTTCATATAAAGCTGTATGGGTCTAACGTCAACTGTTTTGGAGATATTAACGATTTTATGCAAAAAAATGCTGAACTTCAGGCGACTGCTGTAAGCGACAGAAAACAATTGAATGAAGGAAAACGTTACCAAAAAATTATGATTTTTGTCAACTATCTTTCAAGTGTAAAATGGTGGATCTGGGTATTAATTTTATATAGGGTGCTCAATATTTGCAAATTTAATCATTTCGATTTTTTTCAAATGGAACGGCCTGTATATTTTTGTATTTTTGAAGAGCCCTTTTAATGAGCTTTCTTTTGATATGTTACTTCATACTTCTAAGTTCAACTGTTTTTCAGATATGTGTGTTTGAACATAAAAACAATTTAAACGCCTCAAGATGCTTTATTTCAAGGGATAAAAAACAAACGCCCTTAAAATAGTGATTTAAACGCATGATCTCTCTAAAAATAAAAGCACAAAATCAGGTTTAGAAAATATAAATTCAGTCAGTGTTGATGCAGGAAATTATAAACACGAAAAAACGATAAATGCAGGAATAAATTAATTATTTTAAAGGCGTTTGTTTTTTATCCCTTGAAATAAAGCATCTCAAGGGGTTTAAATTGTTTTTTATGTTTAAACTCGCATATCTGAAAAACAGTTAGAACTTAAGAGGTCTGAAGTAACATATCAAAAGAAAAAGAGCTCTTCAGAAATACAAAAATATACAGGGCGTTCCATTTGAAAAAAAATCGAAATTAATTTGTATAACATTAATACCCAGATCCACCATTTTACACTTGAAAGATAGTTTACAAAAATCCTAATTTTTTGGTAACGTTTTCCTTCATTCAATTGTTTTCTGTCGCTTACAGCAGTCGCCTGAAGTTCAGCATTTTTTTGCATAAAATCGTTAATATCTCCAAAACAGTTGACGTTAGACCCATACAACTTGATATGAAAATGAAGAGTATTTCAATACAAAACTTTTAAGCTACCTAAATATACGGCATTCTATTTAAAAAAATATAAGTTGATCCGCCACACTTTTTTGAGACACTCTGTATAATCAAAACTATTTTAGTAATGTGCACCACCTTAGTACCTACAACTTTTATATACTCAATATTTATGCAACTCTCATAGTTTTAGAAATATCTTCCACCCCCGCTTCGTTGCCGGACCCTGTACAAATTAACCATTGTACCGTTGCGGCCAACTCAAAGTGCACGGACTTTCAGCTCTTAACATACAATATACTATTTCATTACTCTAAATCAAAATTATGCTGTAATACGGATTGGGCCATAATTATAACGGGTGTTCATAAACAGTCGTCATCCCAGTAGGTTTCGACTTCAGAAACGTATGTCTATTAAAATTGAGAATAAATGCGCTATGACAGTACTCAATGACGTTTCATTGTGTTGCACGAATTAATCAAAGATATAACATTTTGTTTTTCAAAGCAACTGGGATGACGACTGTTTATGAACACCCGATATATAACAGCAATGAGATAACATGAACAACAAAATAGAATGCTTGAGTAAGAGATGACCATACAAAAAAAAATTATTTTAGTAGGCATGTGTGGTTGACATCTGTCATAATTAAATGTGCGTCAGGCCTACTCCAATATTTGCTATTATGTTTATCTCTTTCTTACTCAAGCAATACGTGTTATTTTCTTGTGTTATCTTATTGCTGTTACAGTGAAATTCCCCTTCGCGGATACACGGTCACCTCCCTTGGACAGACAGTTTCTCATGGTCCCGACCGACTCTCATATAATTTGCATTGTGTTAACTCCCTCTTGGACGGACATTCTCTTGAACGGACGCGGACACAAGAAAATGTTCTCTTAAACGGACAAAAAACAAAATAAAAAATAAACGCCTGGTCTCATTTCTCAATCGCGCCGCGCGCCAACTTCGCTGCCTGCCTTCACTGAGGGACTTTCCCGAGTTAACCGGGGATTCACCGACTTCGGTACACGCGGGGATTCAGTATTAGTCTGACGTCTATGCGGAAAAGACACAGTGGGCGACACATTCATTGTAGAAATGGCGCCAAATATAAAAATTCTCACGCTTAAACAAAAAATTGAGATTGTTGAAGTTCACAATACGGAAAAGTTAAGTGTAAGGAACTTATCCAAGCGTTTTGATATCGGAAAAACAAACTGCTGATATAAAACATAAAGAAAGTATTTTTTTTGTATGTAGTAATATTTTGTAAGGTAACAAATCCTTATTTTTTCCTTAAGTTTTAAGTTTTTTGTTTATTTTAAAAACATTTACATACATATACGTTTTAAATGTCCCAATTTCTTTAATTACAATTTTCATTAAAAAACAGATTTTGTTTCGTATTTCTTTTAGGCGGACACCCCTCTTGAACGGACACTTTCAGTCGATCTATATAATAATAAACACAGAAAGGAACATTAACACATAAAATAACTTTTCATATCAAAACTTGTACATTCAATTCCGCAATTTTTGTCTGAATTATGTTAGACTCATACGTTGTATCGCGTTCTATTTTTTTTTGTTTAGATTCTAGCATATATATTTCTTGCGTGGCTTTTCTCTTCAGCGATGCTTCTTCACTTTCCTGTTGCTCTTCTTTTCTTCTTTGTTCCAAAGCCAACTTATATTTGAAGCTAGAATTTTTTACATAGGATCTCATTTTGTCACTAATGACAACATTTAAAACATCACCCTTGCTGTGTACAGCATCATAAACAATACGCTGACAAGTAAGAGATTCCTCTTTTAAATTTTCTACTAATAAATGTTTATTAATGGAAAATCCAGCCTCTACATTAGCATTTCCATGGGACAGAATCAAAATGAATTTAACAATGTTCCATAAATTTTCGAATTCATTTCCCACAAGCAAACGATGATGAAAGCAATCCAGTCTCTCAGCCTCTTTATACAAAGCGATTTCAGAAATCTTAGTTTTAATAAATGTCGCATATTCAATTTTTGATCGTTCTGCTGTAGTCGCTGTAATAAACTCATGATCATGTAATATTTCTAGTAATTTATCAAATTTTTCCATTAACCATGATACAGAATTAGTATTAATTGTTTTTGGATTAAGCGAAGTAACTGCATGTACCAACAGATACTTTATACATCTTTCTGTTATTTTTTTTTACAGTTGCCTTCACAAAATGCTGGCAATCTTTTAAAAATAATAATTTGTCTTTTTAATTTAATTTTTTGTTCTTTAAATACCTTCTTGTTTCAAATCCCACATCAACATCCTTCACGTTTTTCAGATTAGAAGCATTTTCCAAATTAATTTGTAGGATTTGCTGTATATTTAAATCTGATGTATCAACTTTTACAATTCGACACAATAAATTTCGGATTAATGCTTCCATATCGTCTTTTAAAAAAGATAACATTGGATTAGAAGTTTGATACTTCTTTAAAAATGGGTCTAATATAGAAGCAATCAAAGCAAAGAAAGCTAATTTTGGTTTTATAAATGAATCTTTACAACCTGACTTAACATTTGTTACTGAAATATTAACTGGCATTTTAGTTTTAGAGTGTTCTATGTAAGTTTTTATGTGATCTAGAATTTCAATAGCTCTAGTTGCTGCAGAATGATTCTCAACCCGTCATGTTACACAAAATTTCTTGGGAAAATCGTGGGATTCGGTCACGTTTTGAAAATTTGCCCTTCGCTTGGGAGAATCCTTAAATAGATAATAAATTCCTCTAAGGAATTCATTCATTTTCCAGCCAGCAGATTTGTGCCCAGTTTGCAATGCTCCATGTACTATATGAAGCCCACAAGAACCAATATCAAGTATCTTTTTTGTTGTTGACTTCATCCGATGTTCTTTTAATAAAGAAAAAAACTTCCAATCAACATTAGGGCCGCCCATGGAAATCTACAAGAATATTATTATTAGATAACTTGTTTAATGTAACTAAATTATTTATAAAACTTATTACCTGTAAAATCCTATTTAAATGAAGGGATTGAACTTCCTCTAAAAAATATTTTAAATGTTGTATAATGGAAGACTTGATACTATTAATTTAATGAAACGGCAGTTGGCCGTATCTGAACATTTGCGTCCACGAAAACAGACAGTAAAGGCGTTATCTAACAAAACAAAAAAAGAAGGCGGCTTCTACACGCAGATACTGCTTTTCACTTTTGCATTTTGCATATGACGCCTTCTTGTGCTTTATAAGTAACAAAATTTCTGTAAATACCGCCTTTTTTCATCTGAAAATCATAGTTACAGTGCAGATATCGATTTGTTACTTACCTAAAATGATTGGAATTTTGTACCAATTCCAACGATACCAATAACTCAATTTCAATTTTTTTGTAGATACCGCCTTCTTGCTTATGACGGCAGTATTGAGCTATACACATTTCAAACTAAATTAATCTTAATAGTAATTTACGTTACGAGACCGGAAAGCAGTGTTTTGCAGGTCGAACCAAGTAGATTCCAAACTTGCTGAGCTCACGGTTTTCTGTATTTCTTAGGTAATCTTCAAAATGTCGCTATAATAAAGGAAACAAATTGTTATACTTCGTGTAACTCATCTTTGATCGGCATACCTGAAAATCAGCGCGTATGCAAGTTTATTACCGACATCGGGGTACAACGCCAACTCTTTTTACTGCAACGTTTCCCTCGTATAATTCTTCGTTGATCGGCATACCTGAAAATCAGCCCGTATGCAGGGTACAACGCCAACTATGTGGTATATTTGCAGCGCAATCAAAGCAATGCACAATAAACAAACAAACAAACAAACAATTTGCAAAAGTTTCGTAGTCAAAATAATGTATAGGTTATGTTTACACATCAGAGTCAAAGACACATTTAATACGCTCAAAAAGTACGGCTTCAATATTTCCTTGCTTCGACCGTTGGTTGCATTCAGTAACTCTCATTATTATTAACCAAAATTCACTTGCCTTTGAAGCTGTGTCAACAGTTTTGAAAAAACACAGGTAATATGCATAATAAATAATTGTCTTCTGTGATAATATCGCTATTAAAAGTTAAGGGAAGTTTGTTTACAAAATCCCGAAAATAGAAATAAACGAATGCAACCGTGGTACTTTTAGTTGTGTAAACACGGCTTTTAGTCTTCTGCATTATTATAAGTGATCTTACTGCTCTGCCCGAAATGTCATGCTGTGTCATACTCATATCCTCCTATTAGTACATCTGGTAACACGTCTGATCCATAATATTGGGACTACTCTTTAAAATAAGGCTTTTCAAAGTCCCTTCGCTGGGAAGCTAAATTGTATGCTTTATTATTATTATATATTATCTCCCTCACTCGCTTAGCTAGCTTAGTGGACATAACTCTTAATTTACTTCATTTAGTAGCTAGGAAGTGTCACTTCTGCCAAAACTGGAAGTGTCACTTTGTCTAAAACAGGAAAGATATATTTTCATTAAAAGACAGAACTTTAGCGTGCATTAAGCTATGCTCAAATGATAAAATCTAGAAAATGTCGCCTATGCATTTATTGGTCCATTAATCGCATTTCTTTATGGTAGAGAAATCGTTCAACAACCTGGCGGAAACGCTTATCGCTTGGACTGCAGACATTTCCGGTATCGGGTTACCTTAGCTTTGTGGCTGAGAACTGCTGCACATCATTCAGGCTGAACCACACCGTCAACCTTTAAGCACTCGCTGGATGGACATATCCCACGAACCCTACTTGGAAGTATTTGATTGCAAGTGCAATCGCCATTCTGGCGGATGACGTCACAAAGCATTTGAAAGTTACAAAGACGTACTTACTCAGTACAAAGTTAAAATGGTACTTACATGAACTGCAAACACTGCTGTTGGATCCATATTGATAGCCGATTACACACAATTGAGCACAATTTGTTACAGTACTTAAATATAATTAACAATGAAGAAGCAGTTAACACATAGGCGAGGGAGGACTGACTTGATCGATATATATCTTTTTTTTTGATATGTGAAAGCAAAAGTATTTAAATGCTTTACTTGGATTTATTTCGATAACACCTTTATGTTTTGAACAACTTTATTTAACGTGTCAATGTACCTACGCTGTTTTGGTGAAATAAATTTCGAGTCCCGCTTTATTATATTCTTACTTTAAAATCCGTAACATACAGCGTATTTCCTAGACGTACTATGCTATTATGACTTAATCATCTGCGAAACTAAGAGAATATAAATGCTGGTTTCCGATGGGAACCAGCATTCCTTCAGATTTTTCTCGCCGCTGCTTTAAATTAAAGAGGTTGTAAATGTGGAGCAGCCCTTTAAGGTATGGAAGCTTACAATCCGTTTTTTTCGTACGTTTATGGTCACAGCACTTGTCTAGTATGTGTTTCTAGTTGGCAGGTATTTCCATTTGTGCAATGATTTCCCGAAACTCTTTTTTGGGAATCGAGTTTACCTCACCTACTTGCTCCACACTTCGTCGCGCGCTTTCGTCTTTGTCTTCTTCGTTTTCCATTAACTTCTTTCTGTTTTGAGTAAGAGGTAGGTATTTATAATAGGTTTCTAATTCTTTGTCTTTGATGAAATGTATTCGTACCATTTCCTGTCTGTTATTTCTTAAGACCTTTATCACTCTCCGCAACATTAAGTGCTCCTCCTGAATAGTGATCAATGTGATGATTATCTGTAGTCCCCTTCAGTTTTAGTGTGCAGCTGTCTCTCGTATAGTTTTTGTATAGCTCTTGCACTCTTACACTATACCAAAATGATACACTACAAATGATGTAAAGCTATTTTTATTTATTGTTTACTTTTGAATAAGGTCTATCGATGTAGTAACAGCTTCATACACCTACTATATAATCATTTACCCCACTTCAATTTCTCATTGTTTTATCAATTTTTTGGTAGTTACTTTTCTGATGTGGTTGAGAAAATACTAAAGGTGCCACGTTTAGGAGGTATTATTTTCGTGGTCTCGATCACAAACGTGGTACTTATAGACCTAGGTATGCCATTTAGGTACTATTTATGCTATTTCGTACAGGATTATGTGCAATCGATTTGCGGATTTTTGGTCCTACTAAAATATTGCTAACAGGTGGCTTACTCAGTGAATACGTAAGCGAAAGTTTACTAGTTAAGAAGCTGAAGTTTATTATAAACTATAACCATACAAATGGCGATATTCATGCGGTCAATGCATACGCCTTAGAAATTCGTTGTTTATGCGTCGATGCTGTCCGCCGTCCACCAGAAACATTTTGTAATTGCTTTATTACTCGGAAAAATAAGACTTGCGAATCTTAATTATTGCCCTTCCGCTTGAGCGTCTCGCTTTCGACGACGCTCTTCCAAATGGTTTGATTTTAGCGTTTTACATTCAATTCAGCATCCAAAACTTGTAAATTGCAGTTGTTTCGAATTGGTCTAGTCGCTTAGTTGAGATCCAAATAAATTTATGGTGGTAATTTCAAAAAGACTCTTATAACATACGTCCACCTTCCAAACAAAGGAAAGTCGAACACCACTCGAAAATCCTGGAAAATGTGTTGCCCATACGCTGTCATTCAATTGGAAATCGAAATGAATGTATTCGAATCGTGGCTCTTCTCTATCTAATTTGGTAATTTACGTGTTGTCATATTGTTTCCTGGATGTTCATAAAACCCACGCCTGTCCGCCATGTTATTATTTATGGTCCTCATAATGGTTCATTGATTCTGGGGACTCACTATTGAAATGCGCGAACAAAAACTCCGATAACTTATAGTCAAATGGAAATGTGATACTGATCATCAGGGCTTTATATTTCAGTATCTACAAATGTCATAAATTACTAACTTTTTAACAATAACTCTTTCCGAACGTCGAGCTGAGAGACTTTTAATGGGCTTTTATTAGTTTTGTTTGAATAGTTACAGAATAGTTAAAATGCATTGCTTATTTTGACATATATATTTTTCTGCTCTGTGCAAGTTTTAATGAGCTCTTCAAGCACTATTCGCAGTGGGAGCGTTCTAATTTAAATCGACGTTAAGAAAACAATTGAAAGATGCTACTACACAACTTATCACTTCGAAACATCGAAGAGGTTATAATCGAAACGTGTTTAGTTGACTGCGACTTTTCCAGAAAGGTTCATTTAAGCGATGTGATAAATTTGCCTGTGGAAAAATTAGTTCGTAACATCAAATACTAGCAGTTACTAACAATTACTACCTCTCAATTATCAATAGATCGTAACACAATTTAAAATTTATCTTATCAGCCCTTGGTTAAACACTACGTGAAAAATGTAATACCACATAGTATTACAATATATGTTATTATATCGTCAAATGTCCATGTACTTTATTTACACCCTTTGGTCCCACCATGAACTGTATGGAACAAACCTAAAACTATACTTGGCGCAGCCACCAAATAAAGTGGCTTATTATGCAACCTAAATGACATATTACAAAGCTGATGGGATTAGTATTTGGCGGTATATGGCGGTCCTTATAATTAGATCTAATTTCAACTGACTTTAAAGTCTTTCTGTGGTTATAATACAAAAAAAAATCGACCAACTTAAAAAGCACGACATTTGTGCACCTGTAATATGTAGACTTGGCTCTTGCTAATTCTCATTATTGATTACATACCACTACTCATCGAATGTTGAATAATCCGTCCACAGTGTCCCACATCGCACGCTAGAGAAGAAACCTTACCACCTGGTAACCACAGCTCCATTCTGGCCCGATTGCTATTCTTCGTATCTCTCGACGCAGATGTTCAACGAGTGCAGGGCAGGGGTATTTTATTTAATCTTTGCATATCCGACGTCACTTACCGCCTGTGTGTTTCCCAATGCATAACTTGTTGCGTTTGTTAAGGAGGTTAATTATCGTGTATTGTAATTCACTGTAATTTATACAAGTATCAGTTATTTACCATCTTCACTAGCTTCGTGAATTTTCCGAATTTATGTTCCAGTTTCTATGCATTAAGAATGGTAAACGGATAATCATGCTGATATATGCATGTTATTTGGTGATTAAGCAAAGTGCTTGCCTTTGAATACGATTGATAAAAAAGAGAACTATTGTGATTGCATGCCTTTCGTGAGGCTTCGTTTTATGAGGTAAACCGCAGATCGTTTTGTAAATAGATTTTCCTAAGCACTAGATGATGCTCATTTCAGTTAGGGCGCTTCTCTTCATCGATTCCGATTCCCGCCATCTTTAACCAAATTCCTTTTCTCTTTTATATGGCACTTCGTATGCTATCCATCTAATAGCTGTCTTCTAAATATGTATTGCTATGTTTTGATCAGGGCACAAATTACTGTACACATAGTATACATTCATTTCGCAAGTACAAGGTGAAAGAAGAATTTTGCAAATTAGTAAGAATAATTTTTAAATAGATGACTCAATATGAAAAGGGTTCTAAAACTAAATTAAATTTTTCTAGTTAAAAATAAATGTAACAGTTTCAAGTTTCATTCAAACCCCAAAAGGTTAATATATAATAAATTATTTGGAACATACAGCAATAAGCTGTAGTCTTAAATAGATATTGAAAATCCAACGAGCATTCGAGTTAGACAAATCTATATGCATTCAGAATACCAGGGTAATACAGTGGGTGGCAGTGCGTGTATTTATAAAGTACGAACATATGTGACCGACACACGATACTGTTCGAAATGTATTTTTTCAATGTCTCATAACCACAGCAAATTAGCAAAGCCACCAGGAGTTCGTGTAGCACATATCCGATCACGTAACCCATTTCGAAGCATTAATATGGTCCGACACACCTACACAACAATACTAGTGAAGGCAGGCAATATCCGATGGTCCTGGAGCTCCTAACAACATACGAAATCTGGTTATCAGTATAAATAAACAGCTCTGTAAAAGCAGTAACCATGTGAGAGCCACACATTGTAAAGCGAGGTTATATATATCTGAACGCCAGTATCTGGGTCAACTTTAACGGAATTAAGTCACTAGAGCGAACTTGTAATTTCAGTAGCAAATACTTATAGACGGCAACGAGATGGAAGTTAGAAGTTGTTGCCTTGGCAGCAATCTACAGGTTAATTATTCATTAACCCTTCGGAGATTTTGGTGCAAAATTAGGTCAAGCACGCATCGCACCTGTGGCCACCTGTGCACATATGCACTTTAGCGTAATTAAGAATTAATATGTGTTTTTTATAGCACTTCCCGCCAAAGATTGTTGTATTAGCGTTTGTCTTAAAATCAGGCGACTGATCTCACAATACCGGTTAGCCAATGGGAGATAACCGCACGTAATGTAAGCCAAATTGGCTTTTATTTAACGAATTGATGTGTGTATTGAGGAGTTAAACTTTTAGGGGAGTATAAAAAAAGCATTTTAACGGATTTGACAGGGTCACATTTTGATTGCTACTTGATAATTACGTGTCATTTATTACTTCTTGATAATTGCGCATCGCTTCTTACTTGTCACTTGATAATTAATTGTCCTAATAATGTAAATAATGTGTGATACCTTTAAGAAACACTCACATTAAAAAGCTGTTACTGAAGTGTTTGTTTTAATTTACGCGAATGGAATTCGTTATTCAACTAATGCTTACCTTAAATAAAGCCTTTAAAGCCATCCTAATGAATCGGGAACACGTGCACATCAGAAATCATCTACAGTAAGGGCACCCCGCACACCATCAACATCGTGCATTTTGTCAGCAGCAGCCATCTTTCTGGAAACTGAAGAAATTCCATCTTGATTCGACTCACCAAGTCTAGTCATCTCATGAAAAAGTTTAGGGCCTTAGAGTAGGGAATTTGCATTATTGTCTGCCATTTGCACGTTATTTAGCAGGCGAAATTGTTAAGTGCTCGTTGCCATATTTGTAAAAGGCAATTTAAGACCGAAATTTCACCAAAGTAGAGAAGTAATTTTTCTTTGATCTCATATAACCCGTGGGAATTTGTTTTAAATACATCGAATCCTGAGAACTAATTCGTTTCAATCTTTGAGTAACAACCGAGTTTAGTAAAAACATATTTTCTTAAGTAAAATAATATCTGCTTTTGGTATTTCTAGCCAGTAAGCGTCGTACTTTTCATAGATAAGCTAAGAATCACAGGTAAGGCAAGCGTAGCCATGTTTTTATAGCAACGTTTGGTCAAGTGGTTTATTTTTTTATGATAGGTGCAAATGCAAATTACTCAACCAAGTATTTTTTATGTAGTCAATTAAAATAAATAAGCATCGGAGATATCACGATATTTATTTATTGCCCAAGACGTAATGCATTAATAAGATAGTACCTTATATTTTTGTAGGTAAGTTATTTATCTCGATCTGGGTTTACATATAGTTTAACTTCTAATATTTTCAGTAGTTTAAACTAAACTAACAAAACCTGGTTTTAACTACTTTTCACTTAAGTCTACCAAATAAAAGCTAATTGCTATGAAAAATTATAGTTTCATGTACATTTTCTTATCAAACGGTTTTTACTTCCACAGTTCATACAAGCAAGCACTAGTAAAATCTACTGTAATCGCATTTCAAGATAAATTGTTACATAGGTGTACAACTTTCGGGTTGAGTAAGTTGAAAATGGGCAGCACAAGAAGCAATTTTTCGAAAAGTTGTCTATACGTTCGTTGTACAACAATAAAAGTTGCCCCGATCGATATTTATTACTGAAGTATTGCAAATTGTTTCTCGCTGCATCATTGGCAGTGCATCCCCTAATAATTTTATGTGATTCAAATTCAATCATTTTTGGCAGCACGTTCCGCATTAACGCATTAACTAGAATTATGAGTCTAATTACACAATGAGTTATGCCATTCATTACCGCCACAATAAATAATAAACACATTACACATGTCCGCTGCATTCTTCATTAGCAAAAACTATATATTTCTATTATTTCGGACGGATATTTGTTAGCTGATATTGAATGTCTTTAATATGGAAATGTGTTGCGGCGATTTCCTACTTTATTGCCCACAAGACATCTTTATGGCTTCTATTACTCGCAATTTGATCAACTTAATCTGAGTGGAACGACTGAAGCCAATAAAAAATGCAGAAAAGCTTTTCCAAGGCTGACAGCCACAACTAACGCACATAAAATTGCCTTGCTCTAATAATTAGTCTGACAACACTATTGTTATGTATCTATTAATAGTTATAATGCAATAAATTGAATAATGTGTATTTGTTGGCTATTACTGCGAACGTAAATATAATATTTTCACTGTTATATATTGTTTTGTAAAATCTAATGTAACGTTTAGTCGCTTTTAGATCCCTTTTGAAAACGCGTGCTATACAATAAAAAAAATCGAATTTAACCGACATCAAATTTTCCCAACATTTTACTTGGTTTGTTGTCCTACATGTAATAACGCTAATTTAAGTTAATGAAGTATATGTTGTTCAGATAATAAAACTTGATATATTGAAAACGACAATTGCAGAATAACAAATCTTAGAAAAGTTAGTACACATTGCTGAATGCCGCCATTAGGTGTTTATTAATAACATTTCATAATTGATTAAATTCTATGCAAAACCTTTCATTGAATATAATTTTAAAAATAATTTTAAAAGGGCGTTGGCTAAACTCAGTCATTGTCACAACGTGTTTACGTGTGATAAATAAACACGCAGAAAATATAATACACATTTTTACAATTTTTACTAAGTTATACATACCTGTAACACTGAACACCCGCAGGCTATCACACGATTAGAATGTAGTCCGCATATGAAACCCCACGCGAACTTCGCAATGAGGCTTTCTTAGAGCTTCGTACCGGCCGTACGGTCAGCAAGCTTTCGGTCAGAGCATCTCGGGAGAGGTTCTCACTGCGAAGGATCAAGTATGTGTGCGTATATATGGATTTTAACCTTTACCATTGCCTAGATTCGATATTGCTTGTGTTATTTGTCTGCTTAATCGTTGGTTGTACTACTAACTTCTTTTTGGTTAAAGAAGTCTTTTGAAAGGAGGTGTGGACACTACACTCTCGCCTTTCCGACATCTTTTAGTTATCTCATATATCGATTTTAGACTATTATTTTCTTTTTCGCCAGTGTAGCTCAGTGGTTAGAGCATTGGACTGCGGTGCGGAAGTCTGGAGTTCAAATCCCAGAATTAATGCCTGGAGGGAGGCCTACCCAGTCGCTTGAAATAATTGGGGATCTGCGTTCAAAAGAACAAGGTGTAATAACGCGGTTGTCTAATGCGTGATGCTTACCACATCACCACGTGTCATGAATTTGACACGCGACAGCCGGGTGTGAGAGCGAAAATACGGAAGCTCCTACCTTCCGCCTTGCAGGCCAAGCTCCTTTATGGGGTGTTAGTGCCTCACCATTATTATATTATTTTGGTTATTGTTCACGATCTATTAGAAACTAATACTTACAAACAGAACATTTCTGCTAAACACAAGGTGGATATTTTATTCAGAAATGACAAAACAATGTAGTAAGGGATATTGAACAAAATTAAATAATGGAAATATTAAATTAATCCATTTGAGATTTTCCTTCGCACTTTGACGATTGTTTCTAAATCGAAGTAGTTTACAACATCACAGTAAATGTTCCAAAAAGCATTATACGAATTGCGTTAATTTCTTAGTTTTATTATAATAGAAGAAAATGTACAAATGGACAGTAATCAGAGACTCTTTTTTCTTCAGCAGTTAGAAGCAAAACAGTACTGTAACTCAATGTATCAACCAGGCCACAGGCGAAACTCTTCTACCGAACGGAAAGAAGAATAACCTGAATCGAGCCGAAGATTACACTTTCTTCCACTCGGAAGTGTTGATTTATGAACCTGCTCTTCCGCCCTCTTCACTCAACGACGATTACTTTTGGTTATACACTTTGCCTTCTGTTGTCTGATCGATAGAAGAATTTTATCTCTGGCGTTGATCACATCTTGAATTACATCGTTTGCTTATGAATATGAGTATTAAAGTGGGCGAATCTGAATAATGGCACGGTCTAGTACCGGAAGTCGTTTATTACATAACTACAAAGACCGCGAAAGCCTTCGAACAAGCAGTGTTAACTAACCTTAGTTGTCGTAGTGTCTAAGCTATTATACTTCTTTATGTTCTATTGATGTACTATAAATAAATTGGAGAAAAGGGCAAATGTAGACTGTTGCTCTTCTTCTTCGTTATGACCAGGATATTTCGTGTTTTCCAGGCTCTCATGTTGTTCCTTGAACGAAGCAAACCGGCTCTGTGTTCATCACTCGGATGGTCGTCATTGTTGCATACTTCCACCGGGGGTTCAGGTTTAGATATATTGCAATGGTTTAATGCTTAAAGTAATTCTGGTTGTCTAGCTAACATAAACTGAATATTCAAAACGAGCACAGAGTTAAAGATTTTATTTATTGCAATGAAGCCAATAATTTTACAGTAATAAATGTACTCGATATGAGCAAGAGTAAATGTAATTTGAGAAAGAAAGGTTGGCATTAAATTGACACAATTCGAAGGATTACGTTCATGGTTTTAATCATAATAAATTATTGGAATGGCAAATGCAGACTGGATTATGTAGCAGAACGGTTTTAGTTGTGTGAAGTCAATATGATAAAATGAATTGTGATATAATACAGAAATAGTGTGCGACGTACATAAATTAGCGTGTTGTGGTAATTAAAGGTTATTGTAGCAATGAACGGTAAGATGACTGAAAGACAAATAAATTAGGTAAAACAGTATGAGGAAGCAAAGACGTTATGAAAGCAATTACTCTATTTAGCAAAGAACACAGATTCGTGCAGTGCATTTAAAAAACTCAAGTGTCGGTGCATTTAAAAACTCTTGTGTAAAAAGCAAATCATAAAAAGTTGCGTTGCGTTGAACATTTACAAGGAAACAAAATTTTTAGCATTTAAGAAAAGACAATTTAGAATTGAAGAAAATAACAGTGCATCAAAACTTTAGCCTGCAAGTAAAAATTGTACATCAAAACTTAATTCCATAAAACAAGTGTTATTCTTAGTTGCTAGGTAATGAGATTGTCAATTGTTAAAACAGAATCAACAAGCCTTAATTTAGTTAGCTGGGGTTAATTGGGCTATTAGAAATTTACAGTTTTTATCAATAAAAGGTTACAATATGTTACTCACAGAGTGTTTTAATTGTTCTCCAAGTCGTTGTGCATATGTGGGTGTATAATTTGTCCAGATAGTGAATCCCGGTGAAATGGGAGATCCATCCGCAAGAATAGCCAGAGTGCGATCCACTTCGGAGCCCGTTTATGAAGAGTTGCAGCCTCCAGTTGCCAGGTATTTACCACAGCTTCCAATTGCCGCAGGCCTTTGAAATCAAAGGCTTCATCAAGAACAGTCTTTTTAGTAGCCTTAAGTGCAGATTCCAGTGTCCAGGCCCTTTCCAGAATTTCGTAGTTTGCCTAGCGTCCTTTGAAAATGCAGTTTGAAGCATTAAAGCGGAAATTAAACAAATGAAAACCACCGCGTCCTTTGGCGTTCTAAAACAAAACAAATTTGCCGGAAATGACTTAACAGTAATTTGAATAATTTATCTGTTGTAGTTTTGACATTTTCGTCTGTTTTGAATTCAATTTGCGCTGTTTGTTGTGCGAGCAAGCCATTTTGAGGTTGAATTAAACTGTAGGTTATAAACCTGTTTGTCATACAGTCATGCATCTGTCACACTTGTTAATAATTATACTGAGTGGCAATTGTGCTACGGATTTTGTGAACCTAACCTGGGATTAAAAGTCATTTCATGCTACACCGGAGCTTAGCCACACTTAATTTGCAAATAAATAATTACAATATTTTTAATTAGACCCGAATTGACATAATTAATTAATTAATGAAACCACTTAATATTTTTATGTTAGGTAATTTATTTATTAAATCAGTCTTAAATATAAGGGCTTTACCTGTACCCATAAATTCTATTTCTATTATAACAATATGAACGACTCTAAACGTAATTTTTAGTAGAGCTATTCTCGATTTGATCATAGAGGGAGCCAGTAGCAGCTCGAAAATTAGCTTCTTCTTCTTCGTTATGGCAAGGGCACGATATTTCTTGTGTGTCTCAGTGCTTTATATTATTCAATGGATGAAGAAAATCTACCCTGTGTCCAACTCTTTGGTGTATTTAGTTCACGACGTCTTTTGTTTCGCATCTGTTTCTTATCGATGCATTCGTCTTTATATCTTGCCACTTAATTCCTAGAATTAAGGTAAGTATCTTCATTTCGATAGTTCCTAGTCGCCGTTTGATCTTTTTCGTGCTCGTGTTTTAACTGCGTATGTCAGTATTGGACATATTCATATATTGTACAGACTACTTTCCTTGTGTCCTTGCAAATCGTACTTTTTATACACAAAATAATTTGCTAAAGCACATCGTTTTGGATCTAAAAGTACTTAAATAAAACTATATTCTAAATGGTGTTTCTTAGAATTAGGGGAATATTTACAATTAAAAACTCAAAGAAATGAAGATAATTTGTAAACATAAGGTCTCAGCTGCATTATTTACAGTAGATTAGCTATATTTACTCCTTTAAGCCTTATGCCTAACGTTAGCATAAAATTATATGAAACGACGTGTTATTTTTTCATAATCTGTGAATTACAGTGCTCTTTTTCATGTTATTAATGTGCTGCTGTTCAGTAGTTCAAATTTATATTAAGCGCAACGTGCGAGGATATGAACAGAACTGAAATTGCAAACAATAAAATAAAATATTTTGCAGAGTCGTAAAAATACACACATGAACATTATACCAGCGAATAATAAATACTAAAAATTGTATGTATAAAGAACTGATTTTTTTATAATCTGTGTAACATTGTGCAATGGAAAATTGGAGGAATTTTAATTAAACCTAAAACCTTTGTTAAATTTGTATCTGCTGTGTTTAGATATATATTTTGATGGACGCTTTGTTGATTTATACTAATTTGAAATTTTGTTTGATATTTGTTTATTTGATACGGTTGTTATTTGTATTTTTTAACACTCGATAAACTGTGCAGAATTAAGCTGAATAATATTTATTAAAGTTTTTTTCTGATTTACCTCTGACGTTCTATATAGTGAGTGCGGTCAAGAGGGTTTAATAGCAACGTAGTATTAAAAAAATGAAAATTTTATATAGCTTAAGACTGGCACAACGTGCAAATCATAATTCTTGGACATGCTGAAGTGACCGAGGATTTTTCCGATAATTCGATCCAAATAGGGATTGCATGATGTAGGATTATGAAATAACGATGCAATCAAAACATATGAATCAGTATAGTTGATACCTACGTAGCTATATCCTATATACTTGATTAATTTCTATAATTATATATTATGAATGTAATACTCGGCAAAAATTGAGGTTTAAAAATATTTGAGCACTTGAAAAATACTGGTAATTAAATAACCTACTCAAATCAATCACAAGAACGTCCATTTTACTTATCTGTAGCGACTTGCAAATTTCTACAAGCACAATCCGAAACTAAATATTCCTCTATAACAGCACAGGTTGCAGCTCCAATATAATATGATACGATGCAACGTTGCAAACAGTTTTTTTCTAATTGGCTATTGAATGATATGTGTACAAAAATTTATCTTGCTGGAATGTGTAACATTGCCCGAAGTTGCCCATTACGTGGATAATTTAAACTTAAATAAGACTCCAGCTTTTGATTGCGAAGTGTCAATATTTGCTAATACGTACAGGAAGCGACTCAAGCCTGTAGTGTCCTCGGGCTGAAATTAAAACGATGCACAATAAGAGCCAATTTGTTTAGACAACTATATTGACTTTAAAACACAGACATAACGCGTATAAAACCATAAAGAAGAGTGAAAGCGTAATAGTATTAGCATCTAAAACATCCTACGTCCATATAGATTAAAGCTACTCGCAGGCCCGCTGTAAAACATTCATAAAACATGCATAACAATGTATTAAAATAACTTAACTGTCTTCAAAAATGCAAGTGCCAACAATGTCTAAGACAGTTATGGTCGAAGCCAGCACTGTCATATCCAAATACACCGAGCGCGATTTTACATACCTAAGCGTATTTTTGGAGCGCTATTCCAACGCAGCTGAAAGCGAACCTTAGTGCGTACCTTTTTTGTAGGTATCAGATTACCGTTTAATCCATCCAAACTTTGACTGACGTGATGTGTGGGAAGTTGCCAAACTCGGAGACATAGGAAAGTCCCTCACGATTATCGCTGGCTTTGTCGTCTCCACGACGCCTGACGTCACTTCTTGGCAATAGTCGTACGAATGCGCTTTTGGGTGTAGCTCAAAGTTGTGCACTCACCGGCACATTCGGAAATCCGTTTGCTGGAACTGCAAACGCTGTTCGCTGCACTTAAAACGTGGCATTACTTTAAATACTGCCAAGCTATTCACTTCGCCGTGGCAATTTTCGCAAAACGCATTCTGGAGCCGTATGGACTTCCGCTCTTACTTCAGGCGAACCTGCGACTGCTTTGCTCTTCGCGAATCTGCTTACGCCAAAAACAATTTTATTCTGTGAATATGTTTAAACGTTGCATGTATTACGGCAAACACGCAAATTAAAATTCACAATGCACTCACAGCACGGACCAGCACTAAGAAATTTTGATCATATTATAATACATTGTTTAGATCTAAATAACAATAGAAACATACAGAAATACAAGTTGGGCTTGACATTAAACGTAAAAATGCCCTACAAGCAAGGGATATCAAGCCCATTTCAAATAACTTACCCGACTCCTGCACAAAAAATCTTTCCTCCTGCCGAAGTGACTTGAACTTCTAATGGAAAAACCATTCGCTTATCCTTCAAGCAAAAGACCATGCAAGTTCATTCTCAAAATTAGTGTTATTTTTCGATAAAAGGAAAATCCCAATATAATCTAAAAAGTAAATCAACTTGATGTACACGAGTCAAATTCCATCTAAAACATTGTACTCATGACAAATAAGTGGTAAGACATTTATACCATTTTACCCTTCCGGGAAGAACTTTGTACGGTCTGTCATTGAAACTCACGTGGTACTGTACCTGAGTGTTAGCAGTAAGCTGCGGTGATTCAAAGAACATGAGCTTAAGCTTGGTTTTATAAGATATTCTCTGATTTCTGTGAGCTTGCAAAATGCGCAGTTTTCGCAAATTTTTGCAAGTTGTACGTATTGCAGGTGAATATTGTTGGTGTTATTTTGAAGATCTCGTTAAGGGCGTACTTTCTGGAGAGGTTGGGAAAATATAAGATTTGAAGGGGCAAAAATACGGGGATTCAAACGTTTTTTTGGACACGAAAGCACTCGGTTCTGTTACATCGCATACTTTTTGAAAGATCCCAATGTGATTGGGGCTATTTGGAAAGAGGATGAACCAACGGTCATCGTACTGGCTGTTTTTGGGGTTTGCGGTGCACGGAGGCGAGGCTACGGGGGCAGAAACCTGAGGTGGATTTGTAGCAAATCGGATGTTCGCATCGACAGGGAAAAGAAACAAAATTGAATTTTGTTTTTGGTTGTGGAGGAATCTGCGAGTTTTTAAGAATTTTGCGGGCCAGAAATGGAAAATCGTTATAATTTTCAGAAAAATTGTAAAATTTATATTTGTGTGAAATACGCTGTTTGGAGACTTTCTACTAGTAGATTGTATTTTTTAAGAGAATGTGGGATGCGAGAATTTGACGGCCCAGGTGGATTTAGGGGTTGCAAAATGGAGAAAACGTTTATAATTACCAGGAAAACCTTAAAATTAATATTTGTGTGAAATTCGCTGTTTGGAGACTTCCTACTGGTCAATTGTATTTTTTAGGATAACTCGGAATGTGGAATTTTGCAGCCCAGGGGGATTTCGAGGTTGTAAAATGGGGAAAACCGTTACAATTATCAGAAAATCTGTTAAATTAGTATTTGTGTGAAATGCGCTGTTTGGAGACTTTCTTCTGATCTATTTTATTTTTTAAGGGAATTCTGGCTGTGCAAATTTTGCGGCCAGGTGGATTTGGGGGTTGCAAAATGGGAAAAACGTTATAATTATCAAAAAAACCTTAACATTAATATTTGTGTGAAATTCGCTGTTATGCGCTGTTTGGAGGCTTTCTACTGGTCGATTGTATTTTTAGGAGCATTCGGGTTGTGCGAATTTTGCGGTCCAGGTGGATTTGGAGGTTGCAAAATGGGGAAAACAGAAACCACTTAGAATAAATATTGTGTGAAATTCGCTGTTTATAGGCGTTCTACTGGTCGATTGTATTTTCTAAGAGATTTCGGGATGTGGGAATTTTGCGGCCCAGGTTGATTTGTGGGTTGCAAAATGTTCATTTTTTTATTTTGGCTTCTTTGAAATTGTAAATTTGCAAGTAAATGGTAAATAGTGTGTCGGATTGTATTTTTCTCTAACATGAATAATATTTCGTGGGTTATGACCATTGCCGCGTTGCACTTGTTCGCAGAATGGTAGTGACCACCGGCAGAGTTGGGATGCTAGTGTCAGCTGTTTGTACTACAACTTAATAGAGATTGTAATAGAAAAAATTGATGGGTACTTTAAAAATATAAATACATACACATATGTATATGTACGGAAAATCCAAAGTTACTTAGTTTAGGACAATGTAAAAACTCCCCCAAACAACAAATCCTTTTAAAATATATTTATTGAACAATTGCTGAATTATTACTTTAATTTGCCCTGGGTTCGCTAGCTACTTCAGTCGGTATTTATGAGACTCTCTTTTTTCATTCCCAGTGCAGCTAATGAAAAGCTAATATCATATGAGGCCAAGCTAATATTGTTTAAGGCGAGCTCGTAGACACCTGAAATGTTGTACTCACCAAAGTACATATGAATGAACAGAAAAAGCTCAACAGTTTACAATAAAGCATATAATCTGCAAACAAATACACACACAAGAAAATACATATAAGTACATGCAAAATACTGCGTTAACATGCTACATATATGCGAATATTCCAAACACACACGTAGAAGTTCATTAAGCGGCGCAAAGTGAAATGACGTGCACTAATAAACCTCATCGCTCGTAACCGGATACCGGCCTTCGAAAATAGTGCGGAACGTTGAGATGACGTACCCGCGCCTCTTGAACAGCAGGTGATTCCCCGTGCTATCAACCACAAGGGTATTGGCTTCAGCTGGTGCAATAATATTTCGCTTGCACGGTAATTATGGCTATTAACTAACCTGGCTTTTGGGGGCTCCCAAGTGCTATAGTTGTATTCCCAGAAAGGCGCTACTTCTAAGTCGTTTCAACAATAACCACGGATGTCGCCTGGGGTGTCCTCCCAACAGAATATCTTGATCCTCGGACGCTAAATTGCAAGCACCCGCAACTGGCTTACAATGGGCGCCATCTATTGGGCGCGAACCCTTTGATCCGCCTGCTTCAACCACTTGTGAGCGAATTCTTGATCCGCGGAGCTTGCCGACTTGGGCGAGAATCAATCTTCTTGCAGGCGTCCCAGCGTTGATTCACTTATCAGCCGGTTAATCCCGCGCAAAAACTGCCTTGTTGGCGCATTGTTTCACGAACTCGTAGCACAACGCGCTTATAGTCATTGACAGCGTATACCTTAATTATTACTCTATAGTGCGAAGTTACATAAATGAACACCAAAACACCTACTGTTAAGCTTTGTTGCTAATTAGCATGTAATGAACAGATATAATTTGAATAAATACAGGTAGCACGAATTGACCCGTTTCAAACTAGAGATACATATCGACTAAACAACTCAAAGATCTATTCACCCTAATCCCTTTTCCACTGCCCTGTTCCTTCCAATAAAATCATCTTCGCTCCAGTTCTTATATTTGCTATTAAAGAACATTTCATGAGTAAACAAAATAAACTAGAGACAATAATATGTGGAGTTGCGGATCGGAAGGCTTGTAATTCGCAGAGCTCTTTTAAAACAGCTAATAAATGTAATAATAAGAATGACTCAAATAAGCACTACATCTTCTAAAATTATATAAAAAAAATTGAATGTAACATCGAATTCAACACCTTTATCTAATTGCAAATTAATATTAAAGTATACCAGATGCTGAAAAGGTTCAAAACTGTAGTATGTATTATGTATTAATGATTTGCTATGCAGTAGAACTCCACGGTAACAGTATAATAAACAATAATAATACAGATGTGAAAAATTTTCAAACTTTTTCTTACTTCTATCCTTGTACATTTTTCAGATTTTGCAAATTTTATGCCAGACTTGAAAATTACCAAAATTCATTTCAATGCATTAACGAAGGTGGGTAAATTTCAACTTCTCTAAATGTTTTAGTTTTAAATGTTAATTAGTTGAGAATGAAAACAAATTTTCCCCTGGAAACATTCGATTTTTATTAATATTAAAAACGGCATGAACTGGGTTTCTTATTTCCTTAGCTGTGTACAGAAGTAGTACTTAAATAAATGTTTAATTTTGATTTGTCGTTGCATAAAGATGACTGCTCAAGTACGCTACACAACATATAAAGTGACTAATTTAATAAAGGTATATAATTACTGTCTTTGCAGCTCCGCAGCTTATATGGACTAACCGCCACCGGTCGAATGACTACGTGTTAGATGCTATATTTATTAAATTTTATAATAATATTTTCAGCTCTTTTTCGGTAAATTGATACGGGTCCAAAGCGCTGCTTTGAATTTTTCGCCGATTTTGTCGTAGGTCCGGCAACTTCGATCGCCGTCGTGGGTTTCGGGTTATCTAAATAGTTAGTTCGTTGGTGTTCTTTTGATTAATGATAAACGTTTTCTTTTTTTTAATCTCCCATGTGTAGTTTCAAGGTGGGGGATAGCTCTACGATCTCCATTTTTTCGGAAATCTTGAGAATTCTCACTTTGATTTCTGAAGACGTACGAGCTTGTGCTGGGTTTTCTGTAAGCTCAAAGAAGCCATCGATCATGGGGCAGAATCGGACTGTTTGGTACGGTCTCGCGCTGCTCATGTATGTTTGGTGCAGGAAACTATACCTTTCTGAAGATATGACATCCACTGGCTGCCGCCCACGATCTAAAGTAGGATACGATTACCGTTGTTTCCCTCCATCAAATTTGCTTTCAGACCTTTCGATTACTTTAACCTTGTGGGTACCTATCAACGCACATCATGTTTCACCTGTTTTGCCGGATTGCACCAACAGAAATATTACCCTACGCGGATCTAAAAATTTAAATTTTTGTAGGCGGAAAGCGATTTACAATCGTTTTGTGATCGCTTGCCTTGGTAGAGACTACTTGCTAACAACGAACTGATTTCCATTTGCCCATTTTACAAGCCTTTCAATACCGTATCATTATTTAATTTGCAACAACAGTAGTAAACGGGTTAACTCGATTTAACACTGTTAACGTTGTTGGGTGATCATAGTGAAGATTAAGTGTTGAGCACGACCAACATTTTTTTTAAATGAAGTCGAGAAGACCTTTTCGACGACTGTATCAGCAAGTCAAATTAATCTGTAGTTTTTGCTTGAATACTAATTGGTGTGTTTTATTTAGAGTGTGTGTTACTTCGCTTGATCTATATCGCACGCTTTCATCAAGTCAGACCTTTTTGCTCACATCTCCCGTGTACTATTCCCCCATAGAATCTATTGTATTAATCGATACGTTAACAATTAGTTTTTCTACGTCCTATTCGCATATACGTATACACCCCGTATAATTAAGGCGACAATCGTCTTTGATTACATTGTTTGTTCGAATCTCAGTTTATTTTATATTTTTGGATATTTAATATGTCATAACCAAACTGAGTTTTAGTTAGTATTTTCGCTTTATTTAAGCAATAGTATCAATCCAGTATATTGTTTGTACTCAGCGACGGGTATTCTGGATAACTATAGGATTTACGTTTAAAACTAGCCGTTGCTGTTTCCTTTTATGGGTACTCTTTATCTCCTTTTAACGAGATTTAAGACTCAGCTCATCTACTCCACGTGGTTCGGCGAAGTATGACACGGTAAGTTACTGAACTTGGCACTCTTGTCTATAAGGTTAATTTTGCTCATAAATAATAGGCGAATCGATTAGGTAAAAATTTTACATGAACGAAAATGGCTGATAATAAAGTCGCAACTTGTAGTATTCTAGACAACTAGCCGAAGTGGGATACCAGATAGGTTTTATACGGGAGAATACCCAAAAGGCTACCGAGTAACAAAATGATATACAAATTGTAATATGTAGGTATTTCATAGATATTTTGTTAGTGAATCGCTAGAAGTAGTAGTCAATACATTCGAGGTCACCTGTGTATTAATTGTATATGACGTATTCGATACATTCAATGTATTCCATATTTTTTGTAGTCGATACATTCGATACAATCAGTATATTCAATGTGGTTGATACATTCGATACATTTTATGTCGTAGGTTTAGTGGATATATCGGTTATATCAATACCTTATTCAATGTAGTCGACCCCTAATTTCCATCAATGAAAAACTCACGATTATGCAGCTTTTGATAAGCGTTACATATTTCAAAGTACTCCTATGTACGGTTCCGGATATTATTCAAAAAATACTTTATCCAGAAACTTTACGCAAATTTCAGACACTAAAACAAGTCGAGCAAAAGAAAACTTCCTCAAAACAGAGCTTCGGAACTTCGCGAAGAACGTGAGCGCTAAGCTACGTATAAAAACAAGGACTTGCTAGGAGCAGAAACTCATTCGGTCCCTCCTGTTTACATTGGAATTAAGTTCACTAATGAATGACATAAATTCACATCGGTATGTGATAACGATAGCATCAAGTAGCGGGCAACTGACGAAATTATTTTTTGTATTGCGTGGCAGCACCTCGTTAAGCGAGTTACCTTATATAACTGGAAATATACAATAACTCATCTCTAATGCCTCCTTAATATCTATTATATTTGCAAGCAAAGTTCAAATTTACGACTACTTTATTCTCAGTATTCATTTTATAATTGGTAACTGACATTGATATAAATTTAGGGACCGTGACTGGAATTGCTGCGTATCTTAAATCTGCACGTATATCATAGTTTTAATGTGAGCCTCGAACGCAGATTTGCTCTCCTCAGCCGCTCGTGTTTGTCTATAAATCCTTCCAACGAACGCACCCCCTCCCATAACGAACGCACCCCTTCCTTTATTGCCTTTACTGCTAAAACAGTGCGCTTTTGTTCTCTGTTCTTTTGAGATTTGGAGATAGCCAGCAAGTGTGAAATACTCCAACTCGTTATTCAAGACAAAACCCTTTATCGATTCCTTTTTTGAGAATTGCTAATTTATTGTATCGATTTACGCCTTATTTATAACTCACGGAAAATCTAATTATTGTTCGATACAGTAGCTTGTACTCCTATTCCGTCCAGGATAACATATTGAAAGCCCTTATAAGTTAGGGCTTTTTGTACTAACTGTTTACTGTTGTTCAATCTGCAACAACAATTAAAATTTTTATTTATGAACTTTATAAGGTATATAGAAAGCTGCTATGGTCACCACCGTTGAGTAAACTAATCGATGTACGCTGAACTTTTAATTCATGCAACTCTCGTCTATCTTTAAACTTTTCCACGGCAATTGACTTTATCTCCGGCCAACTTTAAGAGTTAACTAATACTTAACTAAAATATCAATTTCAGTTAAAACGAAGCCCTTGCCCAGGAAAACAATGGCGGTATAAACAGCCCCTTAATTTTAAGGTTATGGGCCTAAAGGTTGCGCGAATAGAAACCACCAAAAGCGTTCCCAATATACCAAAACTGCCCTCAAGATGGTGCAAACACGGAAATTGCACAGTTTAATGTTTTTAAGGCCATTTCATAAGTGGCTTAGATTTCTGTCCCATCCGCCCTTAGAGCAGTGAAAACTATATCCTTACTGGCCTAATGCGGAAATTACCCATTTAAAGCTCTTTCAAGCCTTGTTGATTTTGACTGGCGTTCCATCGATTTTACACCAACAGCGGCTCTTCAACCGCAGAAATGGTTTTCTTGGTGTTACTTCGTTCGGACAAACATATATAAGAGAGATATAAATTTCATCATGTTTGGTATAGGTTTACGTTACGGAAGTGTATGCAACTTCCGGTTTATTTTTGTTTAATAATATAAGTTACTGCAATTTGCATATACTAATCTAAACTGTATGAAGTATGAACAACAGCAGTGTACGTATGATGTATATTTTACAAATTTTACATATAAACTGAAAAGAGCTTGCTATTTAAATCGGGAATTTATTAACAACTTCATTATTTAAAACAAATAGAAACGATGTTAAGTTGCTCATACATTGTTTCTACATTTACTCTTCTATTTATTAATATAAAACGACTATAATCACAAATAGAAATTTACTAAAAAATTAACTCAGCTTGAATGAGGTATCTTAGATCTGTAAAAAGGTTTGACATTTGCAGATAAATGCTTAGGTTTTAACCTCAGAGACAAATTACGTAACAACGAATAGTTGTGGAAATAAACATATGGACAGAGTGGAAGGAATAATACTCCCTAGAGAAGCAAAAGAATACAAGCTGAAAAGAAAACAGAAGTCCAACAACCGCAAATGAGGTGGATTGTTGAACTGAAACAAGTCTTAAAACCTAATTTCTAAGTGATGATAGTTATAGAAGTAAAGAAACTGTGATAGATTATTAACAATATATTGTAATTTATTATCTTTGATAGGATGGTTGAGAAACGTACACAGCTATGGCATCTAATTGACTTATCCGTATATAGGTACTTGAGGTGGTGGATTCGATTCTCGCTAGATGTACTACTCATTTACATATGTTTTTCGCACCCCAAGATGAGAAACCATCTTAGTGCCAACCAATTGTTAACCATTATATAGATTAAGATGACAAAGTTGTAAATTGTAGTACGGTAGGGTGTAGCATATTTATTGTACTGGCTACCCTATTTAAATTGTGCCTTTTAATATGCAAACTTTCAAATATTGATATGATAGCGCCTGAAACTCTTACAGGGTTGGGTTCGGTTATCTAGATACTTTGTTCTGAAAAAGTGATTTTCAAATATTTTAAACTATTTATTAAAATTTTCAAATTTTAATGACAAATGCCTAATCCTTAGAATGGTACGTTATAACATTAAAGAACAGAGCAAATTATTGTTTCTTAATTAATTTCACCTTTTAAAATGTATTTATTTGCTTTCTAGTCGGTATACTCTAAGAAATCACCCACCTTGTATATTTTACTTCCACAATGTTCAAGACTGCAACCTATCCTTTAGCCACAATCGACCCGAAGTTTCGAAGAAAATAGAAGAATTTCGGCGGGAATGGAAAGAACATATGGAGCGATGGACTCGTCACGATTAGCAAAACTATTACTCCAACACTGACCAAGAGGCAAAGAAGTATCGGTGGGCCAACCAAAAGATGGTGGGCTCAGTTTGTAAACACATGAAGACGTAACGGGTCGAAAAGCCTATACCTTAAACAATAAACATGTCTGGAATATGGGTACAGTTAGCAAAGTTTTTTAATTGCCATGAATTAAGGCTAACTTTTACTACTACTCTTGAAAGGAAATGATTTGTCCTTTTTTTAAACAAAAAATATTTGAGTAGCGGCCACAGCTTTCTAAATACGTCACTTCTATCATGCTGGTTATCATAAAAAACGTGATTATGATTTTGTGAAGCAAATATGTCGTGTAGTGGAGATTTTACTGTTAATAGACATTTGCATTTATCCTCTTAATTTAATCTAAATCTAAACAAAGCAAAAGAGTTAGATAAATATATTTGTAAACTTTGAAATACCTCATAGTAGTCACGTTGGAGATATCATAAAGGTAAAAAAATGGACATGTATCTGAAGTAGCATAGTCACCGACTTTTCCTTCAATTTTGTGTTTCCAGGACAATTTTCCAATTAATACTTTTGGATTTACCAAATCGATCATCAGAATCAAGAAAATTACCTGACAATTTCCTTGTTCTCCAATAGTTATAGGAACGCCATGTTACGTTATCACAACTAAGTGAAGCCCCCCCCCCCCTCATCCGGTCATCATGCCAAAATGTGTGGATCAATTTGGTCAAGAAAATATGTATCCTTTCGTATCTTAAAAAGCGTATTATCAGCACTATTGCCAATGTTTGAACATTAAACATAAAAATACATTTCAAGACCATTCCACTATATAAAATTAGACAAGCTTTATTAAGGTACCTTTCTAAACCAATAATTAATAACTTATAATCATTTTGTATTAGTTTTTGGGCTTCTGTATGTTCTAAATGCCTTTGTCGTGGTGTGACCATCTTTAGAAGAAAAATCCACTTAACTGTTATAATTATTATTATTATTACAAATATTTACAGGGCATCGACTACTATGGCTATTAACCCCGAGATATGTGGTTACAATTTATTTGTTAAACCACTAAGTTTGAAATTATGCATTTTTATGTTATTTCTGTCATTGCTTGTACTTCTTCTGACGTCTTCTGTCAACCGTTCTTCTTTCCTCTTCGAATTTTTCACAGTCCGTAATCAAATGGTTCATTATTATTGGTATACTGCAAGTATTCATATTTATATAGAATATTTTCAAGACACTTTTTTCTAGCTTCTCATTACAATAGAAAGGTTCTTAGTACGTTGGACACAAATAATTGAAGAGTGGAAGCACCAAAGGTGCTAAGTGTCAAATTTTAGAAATGTTAGTTTTTGCATTAGAAAGGTACCATGCCACATGTCCTAACGAAAATGCCAAGTGCCACTCGTTACACAAAGGTTGAAATTAAATATCACTGATGGAGCTGTGTGTATGTTCGAGGCTTACGTTGGTAGTGTTATTCTTCAAATACTCGAAAATATGGTTTTGGCACTTTAGTATTTCGACTCTTCAATTTCTGCAACACTATTCTGCTATCTACTGTAGAATTAAATTGATTTATCTATAGACATCTCGAAGGCCTCGGACATTATAAATTAATTATCTAATTCCAACCCTTTGTTTATAACAACAAAAGGATTCCTAATTTGCTGAAAAGAGATAGTGTTTATTTCTACGACGCTGTTCACCTATCTGAATCTCTATTGTAGCATTTAATTGTTTTACTTTGCAGGTGGCCATGCAAAGGAAAGGTCTGAAAACTGATATCTTTTGAATCTTATACAAATATTAACAGATAGATTCTCAGCTTGTTGAAAACAAATTATGTTTAGTTCTGAAACACTAAATTGTCTTTCCGTCTATCCTGAAACTTAATTACTAAACCTCGTAGATGGCCGTGCACTTAGTCAAGGATGCAGGTATTAGAATTAGAACGCGTCATGTGTCATTTTTTTCCATTTGCATATAAGATCAGAAGATTCTTAGTTTTATAAAAATGAATTATTTTTAATTCTGAAACTATTCTTCTCTCTTGTTTTTACTTTACCTCATTATGTAGTACTGCATTTTTCGACGGTATTAGAACTGGCATACTCACATCGTACGGATTCTTATTTGCTGAAAACAAATAATGTTCATTTGTTTTTGAAACACTGTTTTTTTTTCTTGCGTCTTATTCTAGAGCTAAACCTGCCAGGTAGTCGTATATATTTTCAGAAGTCCTGGTATTACAAGTAGTGTCATCTCATTTCCGTATTTGCACATAACAACGGACGAATTTTCAGTTTGCTTAAAGCAAATTATTTTAATTTTAGAAACACCACTTTTTCGTCTTGTTCTCTATTCTAGAGGTTATTTGGTAAATCTCATAGGCGGTTGTGTACTTTCTCAAGAGGTCTGGTATTTTAATTAGTATCTTATCATCTTTACATTTGCCAATAAAACACATGCACTGTTAGTTTGCTGAAAACGAATGATGTTTATTTTCGAAACACCGTTTCCTTATCTTGCTCTCTATTCTAGAGCTTAACTGCTAAACCCGGAAATTACTTATGCACATTTTCAGAACTGCTGGTATTAGAACTGGTGCCCTTTCATTTTCGCATGTGCACATAACAATGGGCGGAGTCTCAGTTAGATGAAAGCAAATTATTTTCATTTTAGAAACACCGCTTCTTTGTGTGGCTCTTTATTGTAAAGCTTAATTACTAAACCTTGTAGGTAACGGTGCATTTTTGACGAGGCTTTGTATGAGACTTGGTATTCTGCCATCTTCGCATTTGCCAATACCAACAGATGGATTCTCAGTTTACGGAAACACCGAATTTTTGTATTGCTCTCTATTTTACGGTTTAATAGCTAAATCTCGTAAATAGTCGTGCACTTTTTCAAGAGGTCTGGTATTATAATTCGCACCCTGTCATCTTCACATTTGCCAACAAAATACAGGAACTGTTAGTTTTCCAAAAACAAGCGATTTTTATTTTCGAAACACCGTTTCTCTATCCTGCTCTCTTTTCTAGAGCTTAATTCTGAAACCTGGAAAATACTCATTCACATTTTCAGAACTCCGGGTATTATAACTGATGTCCTTTCATTTTCGCATGTGCACATAACAACGACTGATTCTCATTTTTCTTAAAGCAAATTATTTTCATTTTGAAAACACCGCGCCTGTATCTGGCTCTCTATTACACGCTTTATTGCTAAACCCTCTAGGTAGTCCTGCACTTTTATAAGAGTCTGTGTATTCTTGGTATTCTGCCACCTTCACATTTGCCAATAACAACAGACGGATTCTCAGTTAACTAAAATCAAATTGTGCTTACTTTAGAAACACCGTTTTTCTGCCTTGCTCTCTATTATAGAGATTAATTGCTAAAGCTTGTAGATAGTCGTGCAGTTTTTCAAAAGGGCTGATATTATAATTAGTATTCTGTCATCTTCACATTTTCCATTAATAATTTGGAATGTTAATTTGCCTAAAATAAACGAGGTTTCTCTATCTTGCTCTCTATTCCAAAACTTAACCTTTAAACCTGGCAGATACTCCTGTACATTTTGAGAACTTTTGGCATTAGAACGGGTGTCCTTTCATTGTCGCATTTGCACATAACAACGGACGAATTCTCAGTTTGCTTAAAGCAAATTATTTTAATTTTAGAAACACCGCTTCTACTTATATGTCTAAATCTCTATTGTCGAGCTTAATTGCTTAACCTTCTAGGTATCATGCGCTTTTTTAAGAGTCTTTGTATTAGAATTGGTATTCTGCCATTTTCACATTTGCCATTAACAGCAGACGGATTCTTAGTTTACCGAAAGCAAATTGTGTTTATTTTTGAAACACCGCTTTTCTGCCTTGCTATCTATTCTAGAAGTATTTACTAAACTTCACAGCCACGTATGCACATTTTCAGAATTTCTGGTCCTAGATCTGGTGTCTACTCTGTACCACCCTTAAACGAAGAGTCGACAAGGCTTTAACTAGCTCTTTTAACTCTCGGCAGAAAATGGCGTGGTGTAAGGACTAGGCTAAGAAATTCTTCGGGATTTTAAAATTGAAGAGAAAGGTTATTAAAAATTGGGCGCATTGTCGTTACTTACAACATAATGTAACACAAACCTAGCTAGCAAAATAAATCAACACCTACCTTGTAAGCTTTGCTGCATACCTCAATCTAAATGTAGTAAGGCGAACAACAATAATCGTCAAACGAATATTTAATATTCAATTAAAAAACAAAATTTAAAAGTTGGCGTCACCCAACTACCACGCACATGTAATTGTATATCGGGACAAGACAGACAACACAAACATGTTAAAAACTTCAATTCAAAGTAGCATTTCCAAACTCGCTATTTATAGCTTAAATCACAACTTTAGGCAATCGCAATTGACATAAACGCACAGCGCCAAGGGCGCTATCGGAGATATAGTATACACGCTATTTCAGCAATTTCGAAATATTTAAGTACTCACTCTTTAGTGGTAATAAACAATTGCGCCAAAATATTAATTTGACATGCACAGTTTGAGTTGCTTAGATCTTAGTAGGAACTGACATAGTTTGCGGCATAATGCCTTAGTCGTTTAAAATAGATGCTGATAAGGGCATGTACTGACAATTAAGTAATGGCTAAATTCGAGAGATCGGCAGGGGAGATCCTGTTCGTTGCATTCTTCCATGCATGATTCTGAGAATCCCAAGGTCGCCACTCAAAAAACAGCTAGAATCAAAAGGAAGCAGCACATAACTGGATTTCCTGGCTACGCACAGAAGCGAAATCGGGAAACTGAATAGCTTAAGATTGCTGAATTTAAGCCCTCATGTGAGCCCATATTAGTCGAATTTTAGCTTATAATAGCTGTATAGTGAGCCCATAGTAGCTGTACTAAATATTAAAAATTAGATTGCAAAAATAAGATCGCAGGAGCATTCTTACCGATGATATTCACGGCCTAATTATGGTCTAAGACGCATCGCAGCGATTTTGATAATCGGAAGGCGCAGAGCAATCTAGCCTAAATAACGAAATGAATTCGCAAAGAATACAATTAGAAGAACTCTCTTACCAAAGCTGAATGCGTCCGCGAAAACCAATGCTGCAAGTGGCTCGCTTGCTTGAAAACAAGAACGGCCTCTCGGAAAATCAATACTATTCGAGCTATTGCACTGTTTCGACAACCTACTCGAATCGAAAATGCGACAAACAAGACGCGACATAAAAACGTTGCAGGTGTTTATCTCTGAATGCAAACGCTTGCTGCGATAAACTTGAATTATTTTGCTAGAAAATATAGCTACAAGGCGGTTCGAAAATCGGTGTTAAATGCATTAACGCACTTTTGAAATAAAATTGAAACAGGGCGTTACAACTCATTTTCAAATATGCACATAAAAACGAATGTATTGTCAGTTTGTTTACAGCAAATCATTTTTATTTTAGAACTACTGTTTTCTGCCTTGCTATCTATTCTAGAGTTAGTTGCTACACTTAGTAGCTCGTGTAAATTTTCAAGAGTCCTAGTATTAGATTAGGTATCCTTTCCTCTTGACATTTGCTAATAACAATTAACAGGCGAATTTTTACTTTACTGAAAACAAATTGTGTTTATTTTCGAAACACGGCTTGTCTGCCCTGTTCTCTATTCTAGAGCTTAATTACTATACCGATTGGTAGTCAGAGACATTTTCAAAACTGGTGTTCTTTCATCTTCACATTTTTCAATAAAACTAAACACCGTTTTTTACCTTACTCGCTATTCTAGAGCTTAATTGCTAAACCTCATAAAGTAGCCGTGGACTTTTTCAAGAGTTCTGGTATTAGTCCTGGTATCTTGCTTGCCATCTTCGCATTTGCCAATAGAAAAAGACGGATTCTCAGTTTGGGTAAAACAAATTATGTTTAGTATCAAACATCGTTTTTCTGTGTTGCTCCCTATTTTAGAGCTTAATTACTAAACCTCGTAGGCAGTCGTACACTTTCTAAATAATTCTGGTATTAGGATACAACCGGTATTCTGTTTTCTTTGTATTTGCAAATAGTAGCAGAGGGATTCTCCGTTCGCTTAAAAACAAATTTTATATTCGAAACACCGTTTTATTAGTATTTTTTGTTTTCGAATTTGCGCATAACAAAAGACGAATTCTCAGTTTTTTAGGCCAAAAATGATGTTTATCTTAGAAAAACCATTTTCTGTTTTTCTCTCTATTCTATAAATTAATTGTTAAACCTCGTAGTCAACAGTGTATATTTTCAAGTAGTCAGGTATTAAAATTGACAGGTCCTTTCATACTCACATTTGCAGATAGTAACAGGAGCTTTTGTTAGCTGAAAAATAATGTTTGTTTTTGTAACGCTGATTCTTTATTTTAATTTTCATGTTAGAACTTAATTAGTTTATCTTCTAGGTAACCGTGCATGTTTTCAAGGGTCTAAGTATCTCAAGATTTTCGCATTTGTACATAGCAACAATATGATGCTAATTTAGAAATGCGTGCTGTTAGAACTGTTATCTACTGACTCCTTATCCTCACATTTTTTACACAAGACAACAGAATTATTTAGAGTTCATTGAATATAGAGAATGCCTATTTTTGCAACACTATTGTTCTATTTTGATATGTATCTGAAAATTTATTTTCTCGTAGGTACTTGCTCAAAGGCCTCGGTGTTAAAACTGAAATCATATTATCCTCACATTTTATGCATAACAGTAATAGAATTCTTATTTTGCTGAAAATCGATTAGATTTATTTCCCTAATACTATTTTTGTATCTTGCTCTTTATCCTGAAACTTTATTGCTGCATTTTTTCGGCAGCCGTCCGCTTTTTTAATTGCCCTGGTATTACTAGTATCATCTCATCGTTACATTTTACACATAAGATTTTTGGAAAACAATGATTACTACTACAACACCGATTCTCTATCCTGCTGTCTATTAGAGAAAGTAATTACTTTGCCTTATAGGTGGCGCACATTTTTTGAAGTGCCCCGGTATTAAAACTGATATCTTCTGCATACATTTCGCATCTCTGAGCGACGTAATTCTTCGTTACTCTACCACGCATTTCTTGTTTCGCCGCAAATTTTTGTCCGGTATTGCAGACAAAAGCGGCCCAAATTGCGGCGATTACGAACATTCGTTCGGCATAAGTTAATTATCAGGGGCGAGGTTTCGCGAGTTTATGCGTCGCGTAAACGTCAGTCATTCGACGTGGACATATCCGGGATTCCTCGATTCCTTTAATTTCCCGGCGTCGCCCTTAACCTCCGCTATCGGCGCTGCCCCGCGTCATAACCGCCCCACAGCGTCCGATAAGCCGTTATTCCGTCGCCCGGCCCCGCACACAAAGGCCTAATTAGCCATAAACTCTCTGATTTATAACGGCACAGAAAATGCAAATATGAAATATGAAAATGAAGATGGGTGTAATAAAAGTGATATACGAGGCTCCGCAGAGCCATTTGTGAAGGCGCCATGACTCACTCGTCAGTTTTATGTGCGGACGTCCATCATTGCCATGACAGCCTTCATTGCCGGGAGCCGCGGTCTCTCTGCAGGGGCGGGCTAAGGTGACTTATCGCGGAGCGCAGCCTTTGTTCCGGTGATTTATACTTTTAATAAAAATGTGTGACCAGTGACTGAGTGCATTTGAACTTTGAAGGATGCGATCGTCTTCCCAGTGCGAATAATAAGATCGCTGGCTGTTATGAGAGACCAAATGTCACAATAAAGTGAATGTGTATGTAATATCCCTTATTTATGGCTTATTGTGAATCGAAATGCCTCGCTACAAGAAAGGGCGAAAGGGGACGATGAGCAACCCAAAACCTTCCTTTTAGGCAACAATTAGCTTTCAAGATACTGCTGAAAAGAGCGAACATCTGAATATCTCTATTCTCTGTTCTCTGCTTTTGGTCTAATTTACGCACTGGGACAATCAATAGTTTACTTACAAAATTACCTATTTAATAATTCAACAAGTTTTCCACTTTTATATCAGATAAAAAAGTTGCATTTATAATAATTCATTGTATCATTTTCTCCACTGACACATTTCAAGGAACGAAGGTAGTAAATACAACTCATATGAGATACCTAGCACTTATTGTAAATAACCATGCACATACAAAAGCCTCACTTTCTGCTTTACCACTGGGAAATTCCTTCGAAAGTATGAAAAAAAGAAAGCGAAGGACCGTACTCGTAAATTTTTGCACTAGCATTTGTCTATCTACGATTTATAATACTAGTTATAGATTATCTTATGCATTCTGCTTAGAGGTACATACCTTATCATTTCATAATAGTTATCTAAAATACGACAATTCTATCTAACAGGAATTTAAATAACTTTTGGCAACAATTTACAACAAAGACATTTACATGTACGCCATGGTTATATTTGAATGAATAAAAACTCTTCGGTTTTTATGCAGATAACCAAGCTCCGTAGCGTAGTGCATTGCACGTCTACCTACTATTCGGGAGGTCGTGGGTTCGATTCCCTTGACCGTCTGCTCTGATTCAGGTTTTTAGGTGGTTTTCCTGAGTCAACAGAGTACCTTCTCTGAGGCGAATGCCGGGGCAGTATTTCCCCACCTTTCCTGGCCTTTCTTCCATTCTCTCACCATCCTATAATTCCTGTTCTTGGCTGAAGAAGGACGCAAGGTCCTTATAACCCCCCCCCCCCCCCCCCAGCTGCGGGAATTGAAATGACCTTAACCTTTCCTTTTTATGCAGATATATATTGCATCTGTTTAGTACTGCATGGATACGTAGCAAGGAAATAGCTTGCTATCGTATCATACCCAATACAATTCCGTGCTGATTGATACTAACTCATTGATCAATGATTACTTAAAATTCGAAACTATGAGCTGAATTGATTATAATATCAATCATACAAGTAATGATTGTAAAGATTAAATATTAGGGTGTATTATGCAAAGGTTTGTAATTAACACAGAATGAACATCTAAAAGCGTTAAATTTAATGACATATACACAGTAATGTGTAAAGGGCAGACACAGTTAGATTAATTGAGTATTGAATTAATGTAAATAAAGAAACACGATAATGAAGTTGCATTAGCACTAATCAGTTACCATATTCACAGTAAAATTGTGTAATAACATTTAATTCAAATAATTGTAAGACCAGAGTTGACAATGTGCACCTACGGTAATAAAATACTTATGAAACCACATAGAATGCATAAGAGCATATTATAGTAACATACAAGTGTAATAAGAAGAAGATTATTATGCAATAGCTGTGTAAAAGTGATAAAAGTTAAATTTGTACAACGACATTATTTAAATTAATATTGAAAAATGTACAGTAATAAGGACAATCAGATGCGTTTAGATAATAGTATGTAATTAGATAAAAACTCTAAAATAGTAAGTATCAGAGAATATTGAGAATTAAAAATAACAAATATAAAAATGTTTGTAGCAGATGCATAAAATTATTGAAAATTCTCTTTGCCTCTATTTGTGGTGTTTAATATGGACAGCATAGCGAGTTGCGGTTGCGTCCTGAACAGTAACGACCTGGCAGCAAGAGCAGATTGGGGCCCACTATAATAGACAAATCGAGCATTGGCAGTTCCTAAAGATATGACAGTTATGCATAATTTATGTGAGAAATGAAAAGAAAGCTATTATGAGTATTTACCTGTAGTAAATCATTGTATCTATTTGTTTTTCCTTGATCAAAAATTCAATTGCATGTGACACTAGTGGAATATTTGTAGGTTATGTGTTTGGTGCAATAGTCATACATTGGCAATAGTAGTAGTAACATTAGTATGTGTAACCATTATGTAATAATCCAACCATGGGATGAGAGTTGAGCTAGTTTTATAGAAAATTCAAATATCATTTATGATTGATAGTATAAAACGGCATATTACCATGTAATTACATTATTCATTACTGAAATTAACAAAAGTGCATGTTTATTTGCAATATATGTAATATTTATTTTTACATGGGTATTGTGAATTGGGGAAACCAAAAGGGGACGATGAGCAACAAAAAGCCTCCCTTTTCTACAAATAAAAAATCAATAAACAAATAGTGTTTGTAAGGAAATTACACAAGCAAAAACAAAGAATTTGTCTAAATAAGTGGTCAAAGATGTCATACAACAAACGTTATCGATGTAAGTCGTTGGTGATTGGTTTAAAGTGTTCAAATGGAATTGAATGATTGGTGAAGTGACGTCATTTGACAGGTGTCTGAGATTGTCAGTAAAATTAGTCAATGACTATACTTGACAAAAACAATACAGAATAAAGCTGGAAAACAAATGAAATCAGCGAACAGCTGACGGTTGTTTAGTTGATAGAAATAAACAAGTGAAATTAGTAAACAACATTCAGTTGATTACTAGTAACAAAATAAATTAGAATAAATGTAAAATGTACACTAAATAATCTTTCTAACCAACACAATCCGATAAGCCATGCGGTTCAAAATCGTAAACGAAAATCAAAGACTATAATTGCACTCATCGCTACTTTTAGTCGTCGATCATTTGAGTAGAAAAACGGGAAAAGGTAAACAGATCAATTGAACAAAGAACAATAAATTGTGGAAAAAGATAACTTCTCAAATTCATAACAGTATGTAAATATCTTGGAAGAAAATGTTATGAGGAAGTACTGAACACTTTTCGTGTTTCCAAGATGAAAATGGGATAAAGCCATGAAACTTACAGGCTAATCAAAATATTCACTTTGAGGTTCAACATGCTTAGCATGAGTTTCTGGAGTTTTTTTTAATCCTTTCAAAAGAAATTTTTAAGTCCGATCACTCAAATACTGCTCTGTTGCTGATATCACCCCTGAATCATACGAAAAATCCTTCTCCTCAAACTTTTCCTACGGTTCCGTAACAGGAAATAGTTCGATGAGGCAAGATTTAGTGAGTAGGGCGGATGGTCTATACACTTATTTTCCAAATCCTTTAAAACGCCCATACCCTTGCCAGCCGTGTGAGCAGGCGCATTGTCCTGCAGTGTTTCATTTTTCTTTTAACATCCTTTAATCGGCACAAGTGGAAATAGTATTCAATATTTATTGTTTGGCCTTTCCGTAGATCGGGGGAATTTCTTTGGAGTGGAAAATTCCAGTGCCGCCACAGTATGGACTATGGACTGTTGCTTCATCTCTGGATCTTAACGATGTAATAATGTTTCATCAACAGTGACAAGTCGTTGTAAAAAATTATTACCAGATCGTTTAACATGCTGCAAAACCAAATTAGAGGTGTCCGCTAGTTTGCATTTCTCATCGGCGCCGGCGTTCAAAGTGATCATGAATCATTATGAACCAAACACATTTTCTGGATATCTTCAATGCCTCAGCTATTCTTCAAATTCAAGTCATGTGCAAGCTCAACAACTTCGGATTTGTCACTGTTGAAAACCTCCCAGATGTTGATGCATCTCGATCTCAAAATATCAAAGACCACAACTTAGGAAAACAACAATTGCTTTCTTTCTGCATGGCATACTATTGGAACAACGTACACGTCTTATGTTATGTTTGGCCATAGCAGAATATCGGCATGTCAGGTATTAAGATAGATGAATACATTGGTTTCAAGGGTTAATTTAGGGCACAGGCAAATTGACAAAAGTTTTTGTATGAAACTTAGGTTGCCACTATGTTGGGAAGGTATGAAGAGGGTTTTCGTATTATCCATAAGTTTGGTCGATTACTGGGAACATGGACATGTTATAACATGCTATAAAGAACTTATAGCAAAATTTCATCGGAACTACTAGCACAATAGTAGTCATAACCTATGGTGACCAGTAGATCTAACGTTTCAGTGCATATATTTATAACTAATACTGCAATTAATTATTTAACTTCACTCATCATATGTGCTAATGGTTATTAATTGTAGCAGCAGGATTAAGTATGGAAACCACCGGCTATGGTATTTCAGATAGAAATGACTCCTCCAGTCCAAAACCCCGAAGGTTGCGCCGTATGGTAGACATCATAACTCCAAAAATTCATCTATCTAACCGAGCTTCTTTTTTGCGGGATGTAGGAAATTCGCTCCCTTATTAAAACTTTGAAGAGACAAGTTTTCAAGTTGTACTTTGCGCTTCTGCGGAGAGAGCAAAAGGAACGATCGGTGGCGAGGGTAAATTAACTGCTATAATATTTAAATATGCCGAAACCCATGCACCTTGTTTATGGTAGATCGTCTTGTCTGCCACGTGCTAAGTGTATTATAATGTTAATGGGCGAAGTTTTGCAGCCTGTATCTACCACGATTCTGGATGAAGCCCGCTTCATATGCCTGCAAACGACGCCGTTAATTCTTGTTTCCATGAGATTAACTGAAAATTAGATGGCGTAAGTTTGTCTGGAAATGAAAAGAATACATCGTTTTGCGAAGCTGCGGTATTATTCGAAAACTATGCTCGTTTCACTTTACACTTTGCAGTGTTGTCTGCTACGGCTTTATTAAGCTTATGCGATAATATCAAACAATAAACAACGGCGGTAATAAAAACAAGTAAAGAGAAAATGAGGTTCTAACTTCATTTACTTTCTCAAATTGACAGTTTGCACATGCTTTAGAATTAGAATAAAATGCAAATTCCTGACGTTGCGCGCTGTTTTAAGTAGGTATAATCTTGCCTCGTGTATATGGCATGATACGCCCAATAACAATAATTTTTAATATACCCACCTTGTGCGCTTATATTTCGTTTTTATTTGTTGAACTTCGTTTGCTTAAGAAGCGCTAGATGGGCGTATAAATTAAATTACCGTTAAGCTGCTTCTTATGGCAGCTCGCGTCGACATCTTGATTATATCTGAATTACTAATTATGTAATTACACGAGCTTATCACTCGCGTGGTCACAACGATACTTAATTAGACGACATCAGCCACAATGACGAAACGTTAAGCTCCGGTTTTTTGATAGGACAAGTCGACGGCAATCGAGATACTAATCGCAGATCGAACTACGTGGGCTGAGGAACATTTTCACCTCATCTATAGCCAGATGTTCAGGACCGTGCTGAGGGATGGGATTGCGCTCTATTATGATTTCATCAAACACTATTCAACTTTATTTTATATCTCCAAATGAACCAATGTTGCAGATACTATACTTCAAAAGCTGAATTGACAGTAGATTTTTGATAAATATTGTAGATGTGCCTAAAAATGTGATTTGGGGCTAAAATGGACCTCCAATAAGAGACTAATTAACAGTAGTTGATATAGTTTAGAGGCTCAGAAACGCTGTAGCGAAACCACGATTTGCCAACGAACCACAAAGTGCAAAGCTGCACTCCGCGATATAATTTATTATAACGTCATAATTTAGTTCATGGATGTTTTTGTACTTTCTCGCTAGGCAACCTTTAATCATGACAAGTAAAACATCACCTTTTTATTAGAAGCAATAAAACGCAGTAGTCTTCTCCACGTACATTTATTAAAAAGGCGACATGTTTCGAAGCCAAACTGGCTTCATCTTCAGGCCAAAATGATCATTGGTTAAAAACAGGTGAAACCACGTGTTCAAATTTTTAGGTTAAGTTGAGGTTATGCGCTGAAGGCGAGGTAGTAATACAAAATTCACAAAGAACACCACATTGGAGAAGAAAATTAATTCAATAACCAGCAAACTACGTTATAAAGATCGTTGTACTGGTTATTACATTAAATTTAACAAATAGCAAGTAAAATAGCGACCATTCTCTGACGGAGAAGGCACTAGAATCTAGTGCAAAGCTGCACTCCTGCCTTCAGCGCATAACCTCAACTTAACCTAAAAATTTGAACACGTGGTTTCACCTGTTTTTAACCAATGATCATTTTGGCCTGAAGATGAAGCCAGTTTGGCTTCGAAACATGTCGCCTTTTTAATAAATGTACGTGGAGAAGACTACTGCGTTTTATTGCTTCTAATTAAGACACCTCCACTATCAGCATGATGGATCACCTCCCTGTTCACCTTTTTATATAACAAGTCTAATAAAGTAACATGAACTTATCTTGTTA
>CALNHX010006149.1:0-94686 GCA_940337035.1 Agriotes lineatus
TAATGTAGGCTATATTACACGCGGATGAAGTTTACAGACGAGCTGAAGGCGAGTGTTGTAATCTTCCAAGTGTAATACAGCCATTATATGCGTGTCAAATACAATATTTTATCTACAACTATGTATATAGTTAGTGACACTGTAAGTCTATGTCAAATTCGAGGTTAGCAGATTAGGTTTTGTGTCAGTCTGTGTCAAAACTGACGCAAAACTTATCCTGCTAATCTCGACGTTAATGTCATTTATTGACATTGTAGAACACTATTTAAAAAAATATGAAATTTCATATTCCACTAGTCTAATATGAGGCGCTTTATTTTTTTAGAATTGGAGATATAATGCATTTATTATTTGACAGTTGTAGATAAAAAAATTAACATGTTCTTAATATAATATTTCAGTTTTAACGTTTTTGTAAAAGTAGAAACATCATAATATACAGGGTGTCCCTAAAATAATGGGGCACCGATGAGTCATAGATTTTTAACGTTATAATAAAGCGATTAAACTTAATATACCTTAGTACAAAGTCTCTTCAGTAAGAAGTTATAGGGCCTTGAAATTCAATTTCTTATTTTTTTTTGTTAATTTACACAAATGTAGAGATATCGATTTGAATTTTGGTATATATACTTACTGTTATGTACTGCAATAAATATTTTTTTTCATAAATTAGACTTGACTGTAAGATGCACTTTACCTATCTTTGAAAACTTTTTTTAACTCTAACTTCGTTATCTGTAACATTTTTTAAAACTTTAGGTTATTATCTGAAATAGAATTAAAAAGCACAAAAATAAAGTACTCTTAGTTCTTAAGCCTAAAAGCACGTATACCAAAATTCAATTCGACTTCTTTACATTTGTGGAAATTAACAAAAAAATAAAAAATTAAAAATTGAATTTCGAGGCCCTATGACTTCTTACTGAAGGGACTTTATTCTAAGGTATATTAAGTTTAATCGATTTATTTTGACGTAAGGAATCTATGACTAATCGGTGTCCCATTATTTTAGGGACAGCCTGTATAAAAAAGTCGTAATTAATTCTGCACAATGGTCAAAATTAACTATATAATAACGTAATGTAAGTATGCAGGTTTTATTGAGGTGTGTAAATCAGTGATACGGCCTTATTAACAAAACGTGTAAGTCGGTGATTATATTTGTTTGCTGTTTTCTCTAGACAACGGACCTTAATATTATTATTAAGTTCCTAGGATAATAAAACTAGCAACGCAAGATGCAGACGTTTTATTTATAATTGCAAGTGTTTATATGACATGTGACAAACACAGGTAACGCGACTCATGAAAATTAATCCTGGTGACAGGTGACAAACCAAACGATTTTTCAAAAATCTAGGAAGATTTCGATAAGCGGGAAAAATATAATAAGATAACTCGGAATATATCGCCTATTAACATTTTCGGCAGGCAACAAGTCGCGGCTTTGCCTTGGCTTGTATTTGCCTACCTCAAATGTTAATAACTCCTTACATTCCTTGTTACTCAAATAGCTATTAAAACAACTGATGAAGCAACCCTAAGTTGCGAAACGGTTTGTAATTTTTTAAAATCTTTAAAATATTAAACATGTTACGACTTATTCATTTTTTATTATTTCAATAGTAAAAATCATGCATTAATAAAATAATATGTATTTTCTAAATTCTTTGACATAATTTATCTCCACAACTATAATTTCTTTTTCTAATTATGACACCATCTACGGGGTCGATAATCAGCACAAGGCGCTTACCAGGAAATCAGTTCGGGATTGGTCGATTTTAAAAAAGTGCATGGTTCTCATTGAATGATATCAGTCATGTGACAGTTGTGTGTAATAATCGTAATAACTGTTTTGTGCAACCATGTTAAGAAAAGTTTAAAAAGTAAGTATTGTTTATTTATAGCAACTATACATGTAAGCTACACAAAGCCATAAAATGTAAATAATAAGTAATTGCTGCAACAGTTTTGGGAACCAAAGTTTTAAAATTATCTTAGGTCGGAAAAGGTTAAATTGTTATGTACATTTTTAAACTCATTTAAGTATAGGATTTCCATTAGGTTTGTACGCGATAAGGTAATCTTGTCAGTTAATTCCGACACAGGATTGCTCTACAATCGCCGAATACTACTAGTAATTGAATGCAATCAGGTCAGTCAGTCTATTAATATTGCACTAAATAAAGTTGTGTGAAATCCAAACATCTACTCGCAGGAGGCAACAACAAATATTGAGCGTCGAGCACTCGCCCGTCGAGAGTAAAATTTATTCAAGAATAAAAGAAAAATGATCGATAAGAAGACGACTGACGGTCGAACTCTGTTTGTACTAATTCTACGTCCAATGGCCGCACCGAGCAGTTTTTGCAGATTGACGTCACTCGGCGAGCTCAGAAATTTCAATCAATCGCAGTACGTGTCATGGCAGTTATTTTGGACCTCAAGATCTCACCTTGCCAGCTCTTGCAACTACTTCGAATGCCCAAGGATTCTTCCTTTTACAGCGTCAGCTGGGCCTCGAATGATGAATTCCTAACACTGAAAGAACACGCAAGGGCAGCTGGATGCATTGGCGTAACTAGGATTTTCGGCTGGGAAGGGCCAGGCCCCCCACACCAACCGTCGCAAATACCTATGTATATCAATGAAGACGTGAGTTTACATACATTACCTGTTCGCATAAAGTTTTGCTTTCTTTTGCTGTTATAATATTATATGTTTAAGTAGCATATCAATAAATTATCTTTCGGTTCATAAACAACATAAAAAATGTATAGTTTACTCCTCGTAACTCAATGATCAAAATTATTATTCCAGGAAAAACACCTTTTTTGGAAAACATCACGTGATTTTCATTTATACGTTTTTGAGTCAATTTTCAAATGTTTTCTCAGTAGAGTTGAAAAGCTTGAAAAGCAATGCATAACGCCTTCAGGTGTTATGATAAGGTTATGATAACGCTCGCTCAATATAGCCTCTCGGACGGTCATAATTAGCGGACGTTAGTATTACTCCCGCTCTTTACGCCCTAGGGCGTTATGAACTGCTTTATATACCTCACATAAACAGCAAGTAATAGATCAGTGAAAAATAAAGTACTTTACGACCCGCTTAGTATCCGAGCTGTAAAGTGACATATTACGCCCTCAAAAATAAGAGTATAAAGTGAGCAATTCCACCCGGTCGTACAGAAATGCATTTATATCGATAATGGCCACATTTAAAGCAGTAATCTTGAGAATGATACTACTTCAAAATTCACAATCACTTCTTTCATTAATTTTATTCATAATATCGTAGATGACCCAAGCAAACCTTTTCGTGTGTAGATTTGTGCCCCAAAGCTTTTAACAGTACACATTGTAAATTGACCCTCCATTTATAAAAAAAGCTGAGAAGTAACTAAAAAAAAATAGTACACAGTTCACAATTTTAAAAAAAATGAATATTTAGACGAAAAAAAAAATTATAAGATTAGCAAAACTTAATTGTATTTTTATACCAATGATGTTTTACTTTCAATATTATTTTTAATTAGAACGATCCGTGCAGCATATGTTATTTACACTGAATGTTTTTTGAAGTCAAAACAAACACAAAAACCCGAAAATTTTAAAATGTGTGTCGGTTGTTAACGACCCGCTAGGTTAACGCAGGTTAAATCAAAAGCAGATCTTTAAATGTATTTAACTTCTATTTTTCTGGGGTGGGCCAGACGGTACTCTTGGGAGAACCTGGCCCCCCTGGCTCCCTGCAAGTTACGCCTTTGGCTGGACGTTGACGAATAGCAACATCAATAATGTAAAGAATAAAGGAACATTTACAGTTTATAGTTTTATTTAACACTAAGTGTGAAACTTGACATTTTTAGGAATGTTTTTCATAATAAATACTTTACAACATATTCTGTTTAATCCAGTCCAAGTACTTAGATAATCTCAAGCTTAGTACTGGGTATTTTGTTCCGCAGCTGTGATTGATAATTGCAGTCGCAATACCCTCCAAGTACCACTGATTTTTATAAGAGAACATAACTGGCGCTCCAGCGTCGCCGTCGCACGTGAAGTGTGTATTGTTTGGTAAATCTAAAGTGCAGGTGACGTATGAAGTTATACTCATCCGAACATCCTGGGGTAGCAGTCTGCGGCATTCATCACTGTCTATCAATCTGCTTGATATTTTTTTCCTTACATTTGATAAACTTTCTTCTACATACTTCGACTCCGTAAAGCCCCAACCAGTTATGTATAGTATATCTCCAGGCTTAGGATATGCGGTTTCTAGTATAGGGAGACATATTGGTCGAATGTAGTCTACAAAAAATGCATTAGACATTTTCTTGCGAGAAAAACATTTACTGAAATTTAACTGCAAGCTTATGGCTTAACCTTTATTCTTTATCGGACCTAAACTTAATATCTTTGCATAATATTCCAGGGTATTAACACAATGATATTGCTGCTTGAAATACTTTTTTGCACTTTCGGGACTAAAGTTTGCACTTTAGTCACTTATTTCAAGGACTAAAGTAGCTCATTTAATCTCTAGGGACTTAAGTAATTACGTTAGTCCCTAGGGACTAAAGTAAAAATGTTACCGTAACAATGGTAAATGTATGTGCACACGAGGTTAGTAGGTTAGGTTTTGTTTGTCATTTGACACACACTGACGCAAAACTTAACCTGCAAATCTTGAATCTGACATAGACTGACAATACACTTGAGTACTGCCAACTGATTCAGGTTATCCAGGAACTGCTGTAAAAGTGTAACACTGTAATTGTCAGATACCAAATTGACAGATTCCAAATTTTTCAAATGTTTGATGATAATATTCCCAAAAGTGCAAAAAATAGAGTATATCACACGGGACTAAAGTGCCTAAATCCCTTGAGTGAGTACTTCCCTCGCGCCTTACGGGCCCTCAGGAAATGATATTCACTCGCGGGATTTAATGATACACTTTAGTCCCTCATGATATAATATACTATTATTAATGTATTTCTTATTGTTTTACAGCTATTACAGGCATATAGAATTTTAACCTAGAAAAGATAGAGAAAAAGTAGGCACCACCACTAAAAAACGGCTCTACAGATAAAATTTATTGTATCATCTACAAAGAGCAGGCACGCAAACGTTCTATTTAATTTGAATTTCCTAATTAAATCACTACTTGTTACTAATTATAATAATAGTTCGTACTAAATTATATTTTGTCATTTGTTTCTCAGCAAACAAGCAACCACATTACAGCATTTCCAAAAACGCATTGCGCAGGTGATGGAGACAGATGACATAAAGGAAGGGTAGAGGAACAAATTCCCCAAGGTAGCGTGGAATCATTACAGACGACCCAACCTGGTTATTACATCTAAAGAAATAAAGCCGAATGACAGAGAACAGAGCAAGATAGCAAAATATGCTATGGATAGCTAAGGTTTGAAATTGAATGTAGTATCGCTGCGTAAACAAATAAATAATTCAATGATATTGACGATTAATTAAGAGAGAATTAGTATTGACACTGTATCTATTATGCTCATTAAGATTTATCGATTTATACGCTCACCTGAAACAAAGCGTGAGATACTATCAGACAGTAAAAAAGTGGAAATTTTTAAGGACGCAAAGATAGATCAAATTAAGCAATTGATGTCGGAAACTTGCAGGAAATAAGGTCGAATTCAGAGCAAGTAAAAGAAAATACAGAAGAACTGAGGCAGAGAGAAGAAAAATGGTAGAAGGAAAAGCAGCTCCTAATAAATAGAGTCGAAATGCATAAATAGAAATTAGAAAAAGTGAAGAGAGACCATAAGAATAACTATATTGTTATTAAAGGTCTAGGTGTAACCCAACCAGAAACAAAGAAAGACGAAGAAGAATATAAGAGTATCCAAGAAATTTGAAATATAGGCTACAGTAAAAATGGCCTATAAAATAAATTGAGCAGAAAACAGACTAATAGTATTTGCGGATATACAATCTTTCGAATAAAACAAGAAACGATGATCGCCTATATTATGTTATGTTTATCGTTGATTTTAATTAATTTACTTGACCTTTTTATTTATTTTGGATATTCAAAATTACTTTCTGCTAGCCCCAGTAGATACACTTGACTGAAAATCAGAGCGGATTCTTTTATGTAGATTGCTTATTCTGAAATTTGATGTTCCTATTTTAATTATGAAAATTCAAAAACTTCTGTCAAATGATACATCAAACTAGCATTGAAAATTCAATTACAAATACTTCATCGTAATATTTATCATACGACAATCTCAAAAAGTAAGTACTTCCTTAATTTAAATTAATTCACTTTAATCTATATTTTCTTTCAGTTCTTATTTAATACCTGGATTCATTTACTTTTTATTGAACTTAGCACACTCCTCTGCTGAAACCAACTCGCCCAACTCTGCCACTGATCACACCACAACTGCTCCACTCAAAACCACGGTGAAGACCACAACTGACAACAAAACTGAAAAATGTCCAGAATCAGGATCCAAATTAACACAGGAACCTAGTTTGCCCCAGGAATCAGCATATACAGCTTCACCACAGTACAGATCCAAATAGACATCAGTCGTAGTTGCGTTACTTTAATATTTAATCGAAATTGCTCACTTTGACTTTTATGCAATCCTCTTCCCTTGTAAATTGTTCCTTGTTATCCAATTCAATCGATGCAAAATGTAAAATGTAATCTTACAATAAACTTAATTCAGTATTTCTTTCCTTTTATTTGCTTTTGTAGATTATAACTGTTTTAGTTTGGTATTCTCACCACAATCTTTATCTTCCTCCATATAGTCTGCATTGCTTCCATCCTTTTAACACTTTATATTTTATTCTTTGTACACGATGCCTTTTTTATTTTAAATATTAGCCCTTCTATTAACCCAAACATGCTTTTAAAAACGTTTTAAGGGGGTTTATTTCTTAATTTCTAATTACAAAATTCTGTTACATGCTTTTCGTTTAAAAAATTCTCTATGTCAATAATAACATCTCCTTAGCAATCTGGCTTATATTTTCAGTCTAACACACTATTAAAGCTTCATTATTTGATTAATACCTACTATGTTCAATAGTAGATTTCGGAAAAATATTTGTCATTAATTTCCAATTTCATTTCAAATATTAAATTAAGTTGGAATCCTTCTGTTTCTCAATCAGCTTCATTTAATTAAATTATAAATTATATTTTCTTTGTGTACTATATGCATCTTAATAATTTTAATATCCAATTCACATCTAAATTCATCCTCATTATTTTCAATTACCCTGATTTCTATTAATCTTATTAATCTGATTTTTAGACCTTTATGTCAATATCATAACAATATATTGTAATGATATACATCCTTGTGTGTATTTAGAATCAAGTTTAGAAAAGATTAAGTGATTACAGTGGGTGAAAATACTTTAGATCTAGTCAAATATAAAGTGGGAATATGAATGGTTAATATGCTATTACAAAGTAAAAGAGAATTTATAATTGAGTGGAAAAAGGCGATTTGAAAAACAGATGGATTCGAAAATAAGGTAATATTTTAAGAATTTGAGCTTGAAAGGAATGACAAATACTTGATTGACATAAATTAGAAATTTAGTAGGTTTAAATCAAATATGATAAAACTAGAGTGTATAAGGAGGAAAATTGATATCGTTAATTAATTTGTTTCGATTATTTAAAATAACAAATTTTGTAAATGTAGTAAAATAATTGGGTGTGATTAAAAATATCAGAAGTAAGCCTGTTTTATTAATAAAATGTTTGGATAAAATAAGAAGGGTAGTATATAAAATATACGTGGTGAAGTAAAATGGAAATTTAAAAATACGAAGAATAATTAAAGACAAAACTAATGAAGATTACAAGTATGTGGTAAAAACTAATGGCTAGCAGAATTAATCTACAAAGGTGGATCATTGGACAATAGTAATAAATCAAGTCTATGGGAAAAGTCCATTTGACATAATACATAAATCAAATTGGAATACGTCAAGCTGTTTTGGTACTAAGGGAGAGTTCCAGAGAAGGATCATCGGTTAAAGATGCAGATTCCAGGAGGTTGGCGGTTGTGGTATTGCAAGTAGATGTCTGCAGATTTGGGATGTTGCCTGTGTACTGTGGGAAAGGTTGAGTTGTTCATTTTGAACGATTGGGACGTCTGGTCTGTTTGTGGGGCCATTTATTGTGGGAAGGTGCTTGAGAGAGTCGATTGGTAGGCGGAGAGGAGCAGTTTGGTTGACTTCCTGAACGTTGCGCTGATAAAGTGACAGGTGGGTGATTTTAGTATTAAAGTCATAACTAGAAAAGGAAATAAAGACTATAAAAAGGTGCATTATTTATGAAAGAATTACTTACTGTTTTAACATTGTTGTGTACTGTTCTAACGATTTGGTATTTGTCATTTTGATTTCAAAGCTGTTTGACATATAGTTGACATAAGTTATATTGACTTACGGGAATAATTTAAAAAAATTGAAGTTTAAATTTCAGAAATAAACTATCTAGATAAATGAATCCACCCCTGATTTTCAGGAGCTAACACTAATAATAGTTACTGATTTTCTATACAAAAAAGAGTAACTTTAATTTGATAACATAAAAATCTAATTTAAACACCGATTAAGATCACTATATCTGAAGGTACATAGCATATTTAAGGCGCTGCAATGTGGACCTTAACACATTTGTGACGGCACAACGTGTGATAAATTAATAATCAAAAATAATAGCTGATTAAAAAGTCAATTAAGACAGCTCACGCGTTGTTGAGCCAGTGCAATATATATTATTATGATACAAATAGGTCACTTATTAAATAAAAATTAAAAGAAATAAATTTGGAATATTAATACAATCAAATTTAGAAAATTTTGGATAAGATTGTTGGTTAAGTTGAATTGAGTAATAGAAATTTAATTTGAGACAATTTATAATTAATTTTGTTAAGTTATAGCAATTTAGTATTCAATTAGGGTGGTGAAAGTTAATATGAAAGATAAGATAATGTTATCATGTGACAAATATGCTTGCTACTAGAATATAGCAGGTAGTAGGTTAGACTCAGATCATTTAATTTTAAAAAAGAGTGCATTAATAATTGTAACTATCATGATTTAAAAATTGGTTAAGATAGTGATAATATCAAACTAATAAAATGTAGACATTGTTTTGGAAAAAATAGATGTGTATTAATAAAAACTGGAAATGTAGCCTCTATTTGTATAAATAATTTGGTTGAATACAAATAAAAATGTTTTTAACAAATCTGCGAGGTGAAATTAAGTGAAAATATAATTATGAAATACTACAAGTGTGCAGTGATTGAAAAGATAATGGAATATGGTTTAATTAGATGCAAGTAAGAAGAATAAAATAATATATAATTAGAATTGGATGATTTACTACATACAAGGAATAAGTTATACTAATTACTGGATTTGGTGATTATACGGAGAACGGATCAATCATTCAAGGGAGTTGCCAGTGTAGCTCATTGATTTGGGTTGGTTACTACAATGTAGGAGCTGAGGACAATGGAAAATTAGTTTGGATACCATCTGTTAGTGGAAACTTACCAGGAGGCTGTTCGATTGACGGTAACGTGCAGGAGTCTGGGGTTTGGACGTGTTCGAGTTGGTTGGAAGAGTATCGAGGTTAGGCTGTTAATGAGCTTAGCTGTGAACGTCAGGAGCAGTGGTGTTAAATGTGAATAACAGTGAAATAAAAGAAAATCAGGTTGGTTGTTAATTAGTCCTATAGAAGCATATTGAATAAATAACAATTAAACACTTCAACTATTAATATTTTTAAGTAGACATTTAAACAACTATATGAACCACGATCCTATTTTAGGTGATTTAGAACAAGCTAACGTTTTACCTACACATTCAACTGGAAGAGAAAAGGTATCTGCCCATAAAGCATTTTTAATGACGGTTTGGTATCTTGCAAATCAAGAAACCTATAGGCAGTTGAGTGATCGATTTAATGTAACTGAAAGTGCAGCATGGAAAACCGTGCGAAAAGTTACTAATTATTTAGTAGATAGAAGTGCTAATGTTATCCGATGGCCTAATGGCAATGAAGCAGAAGTCATTGATCATGAATTTGCAGAAAAACAAGGCCTGCATGGAGTTGTAGGTGCAATAGATGGATCACATATCCAAATAGTTAGAAAGGGACAACAGCAGCATGCATACTGCAACAGAAAAGGCACACACAGCATTATATTGCAGGGTGTTGTAGACAGCAAAAAACGATTTATAGATGTCTTTGCTGGAGAGGCAGGTAGTTTACATGACGCTCGTGTGCTTAGACGCTCAGCCTTGTATACAAAAGCTACAAATGGTACTTTAGACTTCCATCAACGGTTTCTATTAGGTGATTCCGCCTATCCTACTAATTTGGATTGGTTGTTAACACCGTATAAAGATAATGGTAATCTAACAGTGGAGCAGCGTTTGTTTAATTATAAACATTCTTCTACAAGAGTAGTTATTGAAAATGCTTTTGCGTTATTAAAAGGAAGATTTCGAAGGCTACGATTTTTTGAAAACAACGACATACATTTTGTAGTTAAGGCTGTTATAGCTGCTTGTACGCTACACAACATTTGTATAGACAATGGTGAAACTCTAGAAGATATCGAGCCATACGTTGGTGATGATTATTAGTTGTAAACATAAGCTAGTAAAAATCCTTATCAAGATAATTCTGAAAGAAATGTTAGTATGTAAGAACAGATGTAAACATGAACGATTTATTATTGAAAAAAAATGAAATACATTTTATAAAGAATAGATTATTTTATATGTAGGCATACAAGCTACTTAATATTTAGAAGAACAAGGTTATTTGGATGAAACTGCTGCTATTTTCTCTAAAGCTATAACTTTCCTTTCTTCAAGCTCTAGTTTTCTTTGCAATAGCTGCAACTTTCTTTCTTCGATTTCTTTCTTTGCATCTATTTTAGTTTTCAATATATTTAATTCATCTCTTAATTTCATTACAGATGTTTTCTTCCGCTTCTTTAGTGGTTCTTCCTTTTCTTCTTGATTCTGCTCTGTAGTATCATCTATAGTCTGTACTGGTTCTTCTTCTTCAGCATTTTGTTCTTGCATAACATCTTCAGTCTCTTGTGTGATGTTATTAATTTCTGTATCGATAGCAGTTGTAAGTGATCTGTCTGCGACATTACTTGTGTTAATTGAATGTGGCGAGCATATATTTGGAGCAGTTCCAAGTATCGCATCAATTTCATTAAAAAACATGAAACGTGTGGGGCCCCGTCCAGTTTTTCCTTTGTTATCTTTTGCCGTTTTATAAGTTTTTACAAGGTTTCGCCATTTCTTTTTGCAAGTTTCTGGGGGAAAGTAAATTTTTTGGCTCAATAAATTGTTACTTATATGATCCCATACATGTTTATGTTTTATAGCATGATGTAGCTGATCTTCATAAGCTTCAACACTTGCAATGAGGGCTATGGTTTCTTCATATGTCCACATTCGTCTGGGGTTTCACACTTGACTTGATTCACTTTCATGTTCAGATATCTCCTACAAATAAAACCAACATTAACAACGCCTTTAAATTATGCCTTATAAATGCTACACATACCTCAATACTATATTCATTGTTTTCCTCCAATATAATGTTATAACTGCTGCAACCACTAGAAACATTCATTTTCAACAACTGTTTGTGTACATCTGACATAACCTTAAAATACGTCGTCTCACTTCCTACTTTGAACTAAGCTAAATAACCAGCAAGCTCAGTGGGGTAAGGGGGAAACAAGTTGTCTCAATACCAACTCACTTGTAACAAATAAATAGAACGCAACAATTTTACTAAGACTCTAAGAATAAGTAAGAAACTTACTTAAAATAACTTAAAAACGGTAAAAAGAATACAGCTATTGTCCGGCCAGTTTCGACCTGAGATCTAATCCGCTCTTTCCAGCTCTGTCTAGTACCTGACACTCAGTCAGGAACCACTTTAGTCCCTGAAGCACCCAACGGCGCCAACAGTTACCGAGTTAGTCCTAATAAGCGAGGAATTGTGAGTCCAGTACCTTAGAAGACCAGCACCCACTAATTAACACCTGAAAGCAACGCGAACCGAAAAGTTCTGAACTGTTTGAAAGCCACAGCTTGACCTGAAACCTCCCTTCTTGCTGGCGTTAGTAACTTTGCATTTAACAGCCCTTCCGTACAGAACTACCTTTCCTTCCAAGTATGTGGCACACTGAAGAATTGAGTTGACTACCTGGAGATATTTCCTCTGATAACTGAATATTTCCAAATTTGTGTCGCTTCAAGTCAATAGTAAAACTAGTCCGTTAAAGCTGAGTTTTTGTAGAAATTCCCCCGCTTGAATGCACAGTTCGCCAGTTCAGATGCTTGCTACAAGATAGCCGAAAAAGCTGTCAGAAAATCCGGTTACAATAACCAGCGCGAGAGATCTTGGAAACCTTCGCTAAATTCTATATCTTGGGCCATAAACTGACATCAGTAATTCTATATTGCTGCAATTCAAAAGCTGGTGTCATATCAAATCTATCACATTATTGACGCTTTCGCCAAATCCAGACTATCAAACTTTACGAATCGGGGAATAATTCTGAGAGTTCAGCTATCACCGTATTATAAATCCCACAGTCAAAGCAGTGGAGAACAAACATCGACAAATCTCCGACAAGATGTCCTTCTGTTTAAGTTAATTATACAAGAAGTGTAGTCATGACGAATACACAAAGCCAAACCATTATAAAAGTTGCTAATACAAAATCAAGAAATGGTCACCACATATTTGAGATTAGTTAAAAATTAATACGCAACCGGCTCGAATTTGACGTCGTATTACGCTTAACTTTGTTAAGTAGGGCAGATCACTCTAATCCTTAACAATGAACGTCTAAGAAAAACCAAGGCAATACGAGAAATTACAAATTCATTCAATGAGACGAACGAGTGATGAACTGTTAGGAGTCAATTGTCAATTCAAGTAACTCTGACGGGTCCACAGCCACTACTAGTGCAGGCATTCAAACTAATCCCAAAAGTTCCTAATCGCATAAAGCTTTCAAATTCAAACCAAAATGCACTTGACAGGTAAAGTCAAACTTGCCAAAACCACTCAAGTCAATTTGTATTTTCAGGAGCAGCCTACAAACCACTCGACGTTGCCAGAATCCAGATGGACACACCACAAATGAAGAACATTTAGCGCTGTGGTTACAAAATAAACTAGGTAATAAACGTTCCCAATTGAATATATAATTATCAACAGAGCTATGCTTGCAATATCGAATTACTGATGGCTCATAGCACAAGATGAGACTCGATTAAAGAATAACGTTTCGTTACAGCTGACGGCTAATATAGCTTACAGAGGCGCAGAGCGCGGAGATGCGTTATAAGGTGACGCTGTAATAAAAACTTCCACTGTGGTATGTATATTATTTCATTCGCAACCATTTTATTTTAAACAAGAATTGGAAAAATGGATTTGACAGTTCTTCAAAACCGACCAACTGCTTAAATACGGCGGGGATCAACTAATAAAAGAAATAACAACCATCTTTAAGAAGATAGCTACTAGTTTTAACATATTAAACGAATGCAGAAACAGTGTTACAATACCCATCTCCAAAAATGAAAATAAGAAAGACCCAAGTAATTATAGAGTTATCACTTTACTTGGTTCGACACCAAAAGCTTTCACAATTTATATAAGAGCACAAATAATAAAATTTAAACCTATACACGAAGAACGACAATGGTTCTGGCAAAACAGGACCAACACAGATGCCATATGTATTTATTTTACGAGAAATTAGAGAAAATCGATGAAAATAAATATTCGAGTAAACAAACAACTCACTTTTAACATACGAATAGAAGCAGGCGTAAGACAAAGGAAAAGCCTAAATCGGCTTTTATTCAACTTAATAATGAACAAGATAAGTGAGTACAATACAGTTGTAAGCAAGGGTTTTAGAATGGAAAACCAAGAAGCTAAGAAAATTTGCTATGTCGACAACGCTGCGATAATATCGGAAAGTGTAGACGATCTCCAACGATTACTATATGACTTCCAACTAACGATGGTAAAATACAATGTGGAAATTAACACAGACCAGATCAAGTATGTAATGGTATCAGGAGAACCCGTCAGAGGCAAACTTGTAGTCAATGAGAAACCAATAGAATAGGTGCGGAGCTTCAATACTTGGAGTAGATATTACAAGTACTGCAGACTCGAAGAGCTAAGTATTCAAAGAAGTCAGTAAAGCAGGCTCGATTTCCGGTGACATAAAACAAATAGTACGAAAATATTAAGATATCGACGTTGACAGTAAAGTCAGAATCTGTAAAACTTGAATAGGACCAATAATGACGTATGCCAATGAAACGAGTGCTGGCACAAAAACAAGACAATACAAGGCAGAGAAAGAAATTAAACAATTAGAGAAATCTGTATGATTGAACATATAACCTTATGGGGAAGACATAGAAGAAGAATGTGGAGAGAACATACAGATTGGCGGTGGAAAATGTGAACTTAGGCAGGAAAATGAGTTAGAATACAGTTTATGGGCTTTGTATGCATTAGAAAGAAATGGACATATATGACTTAACATCTAGTATCCGCAGATCAAGGTGTTTTGTATTTAGAAAACACTGAATTCGAATATAGATACTAAATTTTGAGTCACATATTATGTCTATTTCTTTCTAATGCATACAAAGCCCATACACTATCATCTAGTTCATTTGACTGCCTATGTTCACATTTTCCACCACTAATCTGTATACAAAGAATAAATAACAATCGAATCGCGAAAATCTGTATGAGCGGAAAACCAAATGGGTCGTGACCACCAAAACCACCCCTTAAAAGCTGGCGAGACAGTTGGACATCTGTTTCACAAGAAGCATAATCAAGCTGATAAAAAAAGCCATCGACCTATTACGAAAGGAGAAGATGTTCAATTATGTGTAGATTCATGAGTAAATGCTAAATTCAAAGAAGTTGTGACACCTTTAACACAGAAAGCTTGCTTGGCGAAAAGGCAACTTTTTAAATCGGATTTAAACAACAGAAACATGTGGAGTAACCTACTTGTTGGAAACGTTATTGAGGACTACTCGTTCGAGACTATTCCAATAGTTACGACCGACTACGTTTGTTTGGAGGAGGTATAATTTTTGGAGCCATCAGGTGCGATGAATTTGTTTATATACCCACGATTATCTCCGTTCAGGAAATGTTACGGTCTGAAACGAATTTTAAACATCGTCATACGGCGGAATGGGGGTTAGTAATTATATATTGCTATTACATGTCAATCCGGAATCTGTTAGACGCCACCTTCTGATGTAAGCCTAAAGATAACATATAAAGCCTTAAAGTAGGGCAAGCACTTGCCTGTCTTGGGGAAAACTGGTCGTCCGAGGATCGACACTTACCTGGGTTCATTTAATGCTTATGTTTCATCTAAAATTAAACTATCTTCATTCTATTTTACAATCTGGACACAACGTCCCGAAGTAAGAAAATCTCTGAAACTTCTTTGTGGCTAAAATGATAAAATGAAGTAAGCAACTGCAATATTATCTGCAATACATCTAGTGCGCGATTATTCTACCCTGGCCGTTAACGCCACGTTGGCCCTAAACAAACACACCAAAAGAAAAGAAATACCAAATTGTATCGGGAGGGGAGGGGGGGGGGTACCTAGACTTCAGAACGCAAACAAAGTGAGCATATAGCCAGCGTGTATATGTTTGATAGCGTACGGAAACCTATTTACCTTCGCAAAAGGTATTCAGGTTTTGTCCAATCAGTTATTAATTCAATCAAATAATATAAGAATATATTCTTTGCCAGTTTCTTAGCTCCGCAGTTCCTATTGAATAACCGTAGCAGTTACGTCGAAACGTAAAGGAAAGCCCTAAAGAGGTTGCAGAAAACAACAGAAGAAATTACCGCATTAAAAATCCAGACGGAGTTCTACTAAAATTGCATGATGAAACAGATGTTCTCATGCTAAATATTAAAACAAATGACAAAACGGTAGATGATTTCTGCGATTAAGAAACTTGACAAAGTTTGCAGTTATAAAAACCTATACCTTACCAGGATATCGGTTAATGTCATTAACAGCAGTTGCATTGAACTATATGCATACCTGAATATGAAACATTCCGATTTAGTTTTATCAGAGCTATGTTGTTTAAGTTATACCGCTTCTCATAAAATGGATGATATATAATCTTTTCAATTCCATAATCTTCAGTGGTGCTGCAGTCCTCTAAATCTAAACGTTCATTGTTGACACAGTCCGTTTTATTTTTTATATTAAATTCACCAAGCCGCACTCCAGTGCTGAAACGTTAAAACATACTCATATTCGTTAAATAATATATTGAAAAGCTTACATTTTTACTTTTTCAGGTCGAAATTCACTAAGTTGTGCTAGAGTGATTACGTATCGGTTGCTGACTAGAGCGCCTTGACTTAAAACATCATAGCGGTTAGTTTTAACCTGGACTGCCATAATCGCTGCTAACCAGGGAAATTCCAATAACGATGCTTCAGATGCGCTGCTGGAGGGGAAATCGTCTGAATGCTGATAACCGCAGTATTTCCTGTCAGATACTACCCTTTTGTCTGAAGTATCATCCCAGGGCGGGCCACAACATACCAAACCATCGCCGCATTTAAATGTTCGTAGATAATTTTCTGTGCCTGGAAATGGATTGGCAGAGGCCCTCAGCAAACCAGGACAATGGAACAGAGAGATGCATTTTCCTAATTCCCCATTTGGCATTTGACACACTCCTGAAACGAGATTTCGAGGCTCAGAAATGTTTACAGAGATTGGAATACTTGCAAGAAAACGCTTCCCGTGTTGTGAAGAACTAGAATGAAACATTAACTACATGTACTAGGTGAAATTATAATAATATGGCCATGTACAAAATTTGATAGATTATTTCAACCTTTCAGCTTCTGTTTTGAAGCACATGATCATTTCATGAGGTTTAGTTAGGCAAATAAATGTGATGAATCATTTCCTTGTCATGTACTCTGTAGGCAAGGTCCGTAAATATAGCAAGCTTGGAAATACAGGTCATCTCAATAACCGCCATTTTCTTGTCCACTGAGAATGAATTCGTGGCAAAGCCGTTGCAATTAGATTGAGAGACATTACAGCTTGCCAGCTAAAAGGTTGAGGTTATATAGTTTTACAATATCAGGATGTGCATCTTTCAACTTCACTAACTATTCAAGCCGTGGTTTTTGTTTACTTGGTTTTTCGCTAGCTAAAACTGGTAAGCAATGTGGGTTCAAAATTATGGTCATTTATTAGTACATTGCAAGATTTAAATTTCCCGCCATTTGGCCCAATTTTTGTCATCACCGCGTAGTGGAAATACACAGAATGACTTATATTTCCGAGTTTGCTATATTTACGGTCTTTGCTGTGTACGCAGTGACATAGTGACGACCAGTTAATACTACACCGTATATGTGAAATTCCACTCTATTATGAAAGAGTGGCGAGTGATGTTTGTATGCCTCCTATCATTGTATTGATAAGAATTATCTTTTTCCTGGGACTGAATAGATTAGTTATCTCGTGCTGACTCGGTTCCTGCAGTGCGGCGTCTGTGCATGTCTTATTATTTTATGATTATGCTTCAATAGTTAGTTGGTAGTCAGATCTCGTTCGAGTAACTTGTATTTGAATTGCTCGCTCCATCGATGTAAAGTTTTTCATTGCACTAATAAAGTTATTTTTATAACAAGTGTCTATGTAAAATATACAGGAATGGCGCAGTCGGTAGGATACTTGGCATAAGGGCTTAATTGAGATTTTCAAAAATCAAAATTAAAATTTTGCTCTTTGAGTTCAACTCTTAATTGGCGAAACCTACTACCGAGTGGAGTCAACGTGTTTTAACAATCAAACGCCGAAGTCCCACAGCTGAGAATTAGCAACGCCAAGCAAGTGGAACAAACATCGTCATGGTTCCAGTCCAATTGCAGTTCATAGCGAACACCTGATCATCGGGATCATCGACACAACATGAAGTTGTAAGTGAATATATTTGAAATAATATTTGAAGAAAGTTTTACAAGTGATTAAATATCAAGATAATTTTATACTAACATAAAACTATATTTTATACGTTATTTGTAAGCAATTGAACGTTTTATAACTTAAAATCTGCTGAATTTACCCTACGCATAAAGAGTTTCAATTTCCCTAGGAAAATGTCCCTTTAATTATAAGTAAAATATGCTAACATAATAATAAATTTTAAAATAGAAGTTAATGATCAATACGGACACGTCTTCTAATAGTGAACCGAAACAATTAGACATTTTTGAACAATCAATTATTAGAAGTCGAATTAGACTAAGAAGAATGCAAAGGGACCAACAATATCAGGTGCCCTTAGCACCTCCTCAACCTCACCCCTCAATGGATACCCTCCAAGTTTCCATATGAGCATTTTAAATGTGATTCCTACATTGTTTGGCAATCCTGCCGATTGTCTGCTGCTCGCAATCGCCTTAAGGATGCAACCTTAAAAATAATCACGGGTTATGCCTATAATTCCTGGACTGGCTTAAAAACAGTTCTGATAAATAATTTCGGAAATCGCGCTCCGAGTTAAACATTCAAATTGATATGACCAAGCTAAGATAAAATTCTAAAGAATCAGCCATCGAAGTTTTTAACAGAATACGATCACTTTTGGCAGTACTAAATTCAAAAATATCTTTAGGCCCTGAACTCCAAGCAGTCAAAGATTACAAGTTAGTAGCGTCCAAAGATTTGGCACCAAAAGTTTACACAAGCGGTTTGTTAGAACCCCTTCGCAGTTTTACTAGATGTGGGCCACCCACATCATTAGAACAGGCTTACGCTGACGTAATAGAAGAATTAGATATGCGCTATTTTCAGGATATGAATAAAAGTTACTCTTCAAGTAATGTTGCACAATCAAAATTTACCATGCAAAAAATGCATTCCTTCCAAAGCTATCAAAAGACCCCTAATATACAAACTTATCATAAACCGAACTATAATCAACAAAATTGTCCTTGCATAGGTAGAGACCGTCTATAACCCCAATTTAAACCCAATTTCACCAATCCCGGCATACGATTTACTTTCGAAAGTTTCTGGAATGCAACCGTTACAAAAACCCACAACGAACGTCTTCTTCTCCTTCTTCTTCTCTAGCCGTTCTCAAACCTTTGGATGTAGGCCTCTTTCATATTTTCCAAACAGTTCTATTATGGGCTTTGTGATACCAGTTGAGCCCTGCATACCGCTTGATGTCGTCATACCATCTTTGTGGTGGTCTTTCTATACTGCGTTTTTCTTCCCACGGCCTCCATCTTGTTATTTTGCCGCTCCATTTATCAGTATGTCGGGCGACGTGGTCTGCCCATTGCCATTTCAAAGAGCATATTTGCTGAACTATATCTGTTATGTGGGTTCTTTGTCTTATCCACTGATTTCTTTTGTGGTCTCTTAGTGATATACCTAATATCCTTCTTTCTATAGCTCGTTAGTGTATTTGTAATTTGTTAAGTGTTTGCTTATGTAATACCCACGTTTCGCATCCATATGTTGTTATGGGAAGGACGCATTCGTAAATTCTCGTTTTTAATGATATAGGTAATTTCATTTTCATGACATAGTTCAGTTTTCCATAAGCTGCCCGGCTTAGTCCTATTCTTCTCTTTATTTCCTCGTCCTGACGTTTTTTGGTGAGTGTTATGGTCTGTCCTAAGTATATATACGAGTCAACTATTTCGATATGTTGACCATCAACCGTTAGTGCTTTTGAAATCGGTAATTGGTTTGTCATGATCTTCGTTTTGTAGGTATTCATTTCGAGTCCGACTTGTGTTTTTAGTTCTGATAGCATTTCTTTCAATTGGATTTCATCATGTGCGAAAATTACAATATCGTCGGAAAATCTTAGGTTATTAAGTATTTCCAGCACCAGAGTGAACAACTTCGGCGATATTATATCCCTATGTCTGACTCTGACCCTCTCTGTATTTCGATTTTATTAGTTATTTCATAAAGTTTTATTTTCATAGTGGCGTTGTTATATATATTTTTTATTAGGTCAATATATCTTTGGTCAATTCTGGAATTTCTCATTGCGCTAACTATGGCTTCCTTGTCTATCGCATCGAATGCTTTTTTAAAGTCTATAAAAGCTAACCATAATTGTATGTTATATTCTAGGCTTTTCTCTACAAGTTGTCCTACAGTGTGTAGATGTTCGGTTGTGCCGTAATCTTTTCTAAATTCAGCTTGTTCCTTTGGTTGGTATAGATCGAATTTTCTCTCTAGCCTGTTAGTTATGGCCCTCATAAGACTTATGGGTCGGTGGTTTTGTAGATTTGGATTGTGTTTGAATTTCCCCAAGCTGTTGGTATTTCTCCTTGAGATAAACCGTTGTTAAACAGTTTTTGGAGTTCTAGTTTTGTTGATGGATCACTTTCTTTAAGCATTTCGGGTAATATTTCATCTTATCCCCCAGCTTTATTATTTTTCATCTGCTTCAATGTCATTTCTATTTCTTCGATTAGTATTTCTGGCAATTCCTCCAAGTTAACGTTGATGATTCGAGCTTTCCTTTTGCTGTTATTTTTATGGATATCTGTTGGATTTGGAGTAGATTTTTTGTACAGATTGGCATAGAACTTTCTCGGTAATTTTTAGTATTTCATTTTTGTCTGTAATTATATTTCCTTGTTCGTCTTTGATTTTATAAATTTCTTTCATCAGTGCGTTCTTTTTCCTAAAGATGTTTAATCGTCAGTTATTTTCAATAATTTCCTCCACTTGTTGTGTGCGGTATTGGGTTATGTCATTTCTTGCTGACTTTCGAACTGTTTTGTTTAGTTTTACATAATCAGTAGATTTCTTTTCCCACTTTTTATTATGTTTCTTCGTTTTTCCAGAATATCTTTGGTTTTCGATGAGAGTTTTTCTTGTTTTCTGCCTCTATTTTTTGCAACTCCCATTGCTGTTTCTTTTGTGATTCTTGAGATTCTGATATTTCCTTCATTAATGTCCTCGTTTTTCCAAGGGTCCTTATTGAAATTTGTCATTAGTTGTTTATTATATTCATCCTTGTTTGAACTCAATAGTGTTCTTTCTATATTTACTATGTTCTTAAATCTCTTTGCTCGTTGTAACTTAGCACTTTTTCTTATTGTGCTTCTTACCATACGGTGATCACTACCTGTTGAGAAGGAGTTTAGCACGTTAACATTTTGGACTATGTTTTTATGTAATGACATTATGAAATCAATTTCGTTCTTCGTCACCCCATTTGGAATCCATGTCCATCTTCGGCTCTCCTTTTTCTTGAAAAATGAGTTCATAAGATACATTTTCTCTCCCTCTGCGAAGTTTGCTAGCATTTCACCTTTGTTGTTTCTGATGCCTAATCCGTATTTTCCAATATACTGGCTTGTGTCGTCGTCATTTTTCTTATTTTTGCGTTAAAGTCGCCACGTATAATGGTATATGTTGTTGAGTTCTCTTTTATACTTTTTATTATGTCTTCGTAGAGTGTCTCAACGTTTGTATAAATTTTAACGATGTTTTTTTGTTTATTATTAGAGTTATATATATATTACTCGATTCGAAGTTGCCTTGAATATGGTTACATTGGGTATTCATTTCTAGTGTATCAGAATACCGACTCCCCACATGTTTCTTTCTTCATCGCCCTTGTGAAATAGGACGTGGCCGTTTTTCAAGTTAATACAGTTTTCTCCTTTTCTCCTGGTTTCTGATATTCCGATGATGTCCCATTTGATTTTTTTAGTTCATATTCTAGTTCAGTTAACCTTTCTTCACTTCCAATTGACCTTGCGTTGTATGTCGAAATAAATATTTGGCAGCCTTGAGTCCAGCGATTCTTAGAGTCCTCTCAACGTAAGATAGGGACAGGCACGTCACAGTTCGGCTGCGCGAATTTTTTTTTTACGTCACGCGCCTCAAGAATTGGCAGTGGCGTACGCAGATACAAGTGAACTCATCGCGTATCCTATCAACTACTAAACCCCCTGGTAACAGGACGCCTATTTAAAAACGTGCCGTTGCTAAGTAACCATTGCCCATCGGGATAATCGCCGCCAAACCACTGCGCACCCTGGCAATGATGACGTGCCTGTCCCTATCTTACGTTGGGCAGACTCTAGCACCCCTTGCTTGGGAACTTATCTGGCCGCTGCCTTGGATAGAGTTCACTAGACGGCTGGAGACTAGGGGCCGTTTTTTACTGTTCTTTTCCATATGAAAGGTTTTGGCCATACTCTCTCACGCTGGCCAGACGGGTTGAGAGAGGGGTTATGGATAGGTAAGGTAATTTTTTTTTTTAGTGGGAAGGATTTGGGGTAAGGACATAATCCCTCCAGGGAAGTGCCCTTGCAAGCCCTTAATTTCTCCAACAACAAACGTCTTTGCCCCGAAACACAATTACCAACCCACACTCAAACCCGAACCGATGCAAACGAGCACAATCAAAAAACGGCCTGCCTCGCAACAATACCACCACAACAATACCGACCATTTAATCCAAATTTTAATCCAAATTTTACACCGACTAATTATATACAACAGACCAATCAAAAATGAAATTTCTATTCACAAGGACCACTTAGTACAGACTTTTCTGAGATCCTAGCTTATCATGAAGCCACTGAAAACCCCGAGTTAGATTATAATTACTGGGAATCGTCCCAGGAAGACTTGTATCCAATTATAGAATTTATCCAGTTACCAGATATGGATTCAGATAATGAAGGACCTGATGAATCCATACATTTTCAATAAGAGCCTCGGTTGAATCATTTTCAATTAATCCTAAATCTAACCTACCATATATAATTATCCCACAAACTAATAAAAAAAGTATTGATTGGTACAGGAAGTTCATGTACGATACTTTTGCCTCAATTTATAAATTAACATTTCCCAGAAGCAATATTTGAACATCCTTTTGAAATTACTGCATCCCACCGAACTACCTATCATAATCAAGTTGCGAAAGTCTGTATTAAAAATTTACTCTCAGAAGAAGAAACACACTTGTTATTTGTTCAATTTTCATGCAGAGTATGTCGTATTAATAGGTACAGATTTATTGGCCGACCTACCAGCAAATATAGATTATTGGTGGATACAAAGCCAAACTGATAAACTACAATACCATTTTATTATAATGAGACTAAATGAAAAGAGGAGTAGCAGAAACGTAACCAATGTATTTTTTCAAATATTAAGAAGAACCATTAAAAGTAATTGCATTACCTCCTCGAACAAAAAAATTTGTTGTACTACCTGCTGTAGGAAAAGATGGTTATAAACTAGCACCAAAATTACATTTTACAGAACACATATCCATGCATTCAACTATTATATCATTAAAAAACAATTTATTTCGTACTAGCTTAATAAATACTTCAAACGAACCTTAAACTTTAATAATTTCCCAACCATTAATTTTGGAAGATTATACCCCTGCCAAAAATGAAATCCAAATTAATAATCACCAGGTATCACCAACTAAACAAAAGCATATATTTCACCAAAATTTAAAATCAAACTTAAGATTAGGCCACCTAAACGACGAAGAATGTACAATGTTAACAACTCTTTGTTTGAAATATAAAGACATATTTTACACACCCGACATTCCTTTATCATCAACTACTCTAACTAAACACCACATTAGAACAAAAACAAACACACCATTTTTTACGAAAGCATATCGGTACCCACATGTACACCGGCAAGAAGTAAAAAAGCAAATTGATAAAATTTTGAAAGAAAACATAGTTGAATCCAGCGAATCCCCTTATAACATTTGGATTGTTCCAAAAAAACAAGATGCCTCCGAAAAACAAAAATGGCGAATTGTCATAGACTACCGGAAACTTGACGGAAAACAATTGACGATAAATTCCCTCTCCCCCGGATAGAAACCGTGTTAGATAATTTAGCTAGAGCAAATTACTTTACAACTGTCGACTTGGCCTCTGGTTTTCACCGTGTCGCGTTAGAGAAAAAAGACAAGGAGAAAAGAGATTTCTCTACTGAAGAGGGACATTACCACTTCAAACGCATGCCTTTTGGTTTAAAAACGCAACCGTAAGTTTTCAGAAAGCCATAAACACAGCCCTAACAAGATTAACCCCTAACCAGTGTCTAGTGTATCTTGATGACACATTGTTTTTTTTTCAAATTCATTACTAGAACATATTTCTCGATTGGAAAATGTATTAAAAACTGTAGAGAACCTTATATGGGCCAAATTAAAGAGTTCTTTATGTCACGTGTCACCAATATACTCAGCAATGGCAACAAATGAGGAAAGAGTAATAAATAATCTAACAATAGCAAATTGGAACGCCAATGGACTTAAAAACAAAGATCTGTGTTTATAGGATTTTTAAATAGAGATAAAGCAGATGCAGCATGCATCACTGGAACCCATTTACTAGAAAATCAATGAAATTACTGAAATAATAAAAGCTGAGCTAATTCTCTAAGACAACAGTAAAATTAAAATAAGATGCGCATACAAACAACCTAAGATATGAGAGCAATCTTCAGTGACAGCGATCCTACCCTTCTAATAGGAGACCTGAATTGCATAAGCACCGCACAAATTATTAAAATTCGCAACAGAAAGTGCAGTGCAAAGAGTTTGGTAATATGATGGACGAGCAAATAAAATGCCCAACTAATATCAACACCACAGAAGACATTGGTGCCGCAGTCGAAAACCTTACTGAAAGAATCGAAAGATCAATCGAGCTAGCTATCAAGCATAATAGTAATAATAATTAATGCATAGGAAGCATAGTTAACGATCACATTCCACTTAATATACTGAAGGCAATACAAGAAAAATATAGAAATATAGACGGCATTGGCAAAGGAATAAATAACCCCACCTTAAGAAGATACTGAACAACCTAACGCATCAAAATGCTTTAGATAACTATCGGATAAGTAAATATCACTTTTACCTGCAGGATATCCACCAGAAATTATGGAAAGCTACCACTAAAATTCTTAAGAATAGACACCGCATACCAGAAATAGTAGCTAATAATAAGACCTATGTGAAGACCAAGAAAAGTGCGAGGTATTTGCGAACTATCTAGAAACACATCGGATAATATAAATCATAAAGAATTCTTTTCCGAAAACAACAAAATGGCTGAAAATATTAGTACACCTGAAGTAGGAACGATAGAACCGACAACACCATCGGAAGCTAAGACCGTTATAAATAAACTATCAAATAATAAACCTGCAGGACACGATCAAACAGCTAACATAGTTCTTAAACACTTAATCAAGAAAAGTAGAACTTTTTTAACTACAATATTCAACGCCTGTATGAGAATAGGTTATTCTCCAAAACAGTGGAAATTTTATCACGTTATGATGTTTAAAAAACCAAAGAAAGATCCAAAATCACCCGTCAACTACCGCCCAATTAATTTGCTAAATACCATATCAAAACTACTAAAACAAAAATTACATAATAGAATTACTAAACACTTTGACGACCACAACGTTATACCTCTTTTTCAACAGTGATTCCGGAAGCACTACGCAACGAATCATCAACTACTAAGAATTACGCAAACAATAGAAAAGGGATTTGAACGGAAAAAAATTACCACCAGAGTATTCCTAGATATAACAAAAGCATTCGACAGTGTATGGATCAACGGACTCATAAGAAAACTAGCTAACATCCAATTACTGCAATATCTTGTAAAAATTACAACATCATTTCTAACACACCGTCGCTTTTCTGTCAGAATTAATGATACATTGTCAACACTAAAGAATATAAAATCTGGCGTTCCACAGGGATCCATTTTTGGTCCAGTGTTGTACTACATAATATATACTAGCGATATAAAAGAACCCCGACCATAGCTCAGCACTAAAATCTTGACCAGGCTATCAGTAATCTTCAAAATGGCATAGGCGCGGTGCAACAATGGTGTGAAAAATAGTGTTTTAAATCAACTCTAGTAAAACTGAAGCCAAAATATTTACATTGAGAAGATACACCAATCTCACAAAACTAAAATTATCCAACAAGTCCATCATCTAACATTCTAACCAATATCAATCAGAGCGTAAAATACTTGGGCATACACATAGATGAAAAACTCAAGTGAGGACACCATATTAACAAGTTGAACGAAGCATATGCTCGATTAAGAATGCTATATCCGATCATCAATAGTGCATCATCGTAAACTACTCAGGACGTATACTTGTAATATTACTCAGATTTTATTATTCTATCTTATTCTATAATAAGTATTATTGCCATATTAGAATTTATTATTTTATTTAGTTTAGCCTATACTAAAGGCGCTACAAAATCGTACAGGTGGAGCGACACACATCCAACCGAAATGTATACATTTGTAGGATTGGTCTTAGTTATGGGGGCTCTTAACGCCAGAAAAAGCAAATCCGTGTACTATGGTGTACTGATCCAGCTTTGAGAAGGTCTATATTTGGTTCACGCATGTCTAGAGAAAGATTTATTGCTCTTGTAACGCGCTAGTTCGTATCACCTTGGTATTTAATAACCACTTTGCTAGATTTAATCCAAACTATTGTTAATAATTAAGTTAAAACGTATTATGCATTTAAAACATACATCGAGTGTGTCGCGCGTGAAATTGTGCTCGCAAACCAGCTCATGCAGTCGTCGAGCGCGGTTATTAATAGATCAAAGCAAGTTGTGCTCGAACGAGAGCGCGGGAAGTCAGTCGCTTGCTAACAGGCGACCGCTGTGTTGGTCCAAACAAAAGGAACGAAACGGGAAGCATGATAAAGTATGATTGATAGTTCATGTGTTGCCTGCGTTAAGAGCAGTCGACACCTCCTTAGCCTTAAGTGGAAATACAGCAGATAACCACCTTGAACCAACACCGAGGTACCGCTAATTGTTCATAGCAGGAAGTCGCCTTGCTAGTTTCAAGGAAGGAGTCGATGTACGAGATTCATTTAGAGCACTGTAACGCCAGGTTAGTTACTATAAATAATTCCGACGAGCAAATGCATGATTAAGAAAGCTGTGTTAAGCAAAAATATAAACAGCTAATTACGAAACGATTGCATCGGATTACGTAATAGCTTCAACGAGCAATTATGCGAACGAAAGCAACGGACGTACTGCTAAATCATCGCGTCGGAACAAAGAGCTAGCATCATCCTGCTGACACATTGCGTCAGCTGATTTCAAGCTACCGAAGGCAAGGACGCATTAAGTGAATTTGTGCTCAAGAGTTATTCACACGAATTGTTTTTGACTTGGCGTTGCGCATTGATAACCACACGTCAATTTAAGGTGTATCCAAGCATGCAGTTTCAGCATTAAGCTCGTGAACATCTATTAGCTATTGTTGATAGCGTATATAACATTTCTATATTACCATTGTGTATTATTTTTATGTATTTTCATGCATGTATCTTCTTTTCCACAGTATATATAAATATTTTCATGTAAACTGTTTGGTTTTTATTTCTGGCAGGATTTGCGTGCATGATTACAGAGTTATAGGTAATAACGGGTAGGCCAGAATAATCAATATTGACATTTCTCATAGCCGCACTGGGTTAAGAGCGAGAGTTGTGCTTCTGCGACTGGGTTAACTAGCAAACAAAGGGCAATCGAAATGCATTACAATGTTCTCAAATTTATACGGTTTGATGATGTAACAACGTTTCAAAAACGAAGAAAAACAGACAAGCTTGCAGCATTTAGAGAAATTTCTGAATTATTCGAAAAGCAATTCAGAGAATGTTATTACCCTTCTTATCATCTCACCGTTGACGAGAAACTTGTGCCAACAAGAAATAGATGTCCATATCGTGTGTATATAAAGTCCAAAACACACAGATATGGAATAAAGCTGTAGGTTCTTGCAGGCAATAGCGATGCGTACTGCCACAGTTTTCAAGTATATTTATATACAATTGGTAATGCTAAAGACAAAAATCAAGGTCGTACAGTAACAATAGAACTAACGTAACATTTAGATTCAGCGTATGGAATTACAACGCACAACTAGTTTCATCCGTTGAATTAGCAGATAGTCCCTTTTCTAGAAACATTACTTTGTGGGAACTGGTAAAAACAAAACATTTGTACTATCCGAATTGCTACCAAGCAGAGATAATGTGCAACACTCCTCAATTTTTGGACTTAAAAAAATATGCTATAGTGTCGTGGGTTCCAGATGTATCCAAAGCAGCTATACTGCTCTCCACAGAACACCATGAACAGCAAATTGTCGACGATGAAACCAAGAAGGGTAAAGATTTTTAAATTTTACTAACAAAATGCAAGTCTTTTAGAAATGGAAAATTAGGATTTGCCTATGAATAAAAACCTGCCTATGGGTGAGGATACACATGGATTTACTTAATACAAAGTGCTATTGTTGAAATTTCTTCAAGCAGACATGATTTGAAAAACGATGAGCCTCCTAAATCATTTGATTATAATTTAAACATCTTAGTCAACATTTTACAGGACTATTTTTATGCTCAAAAGCGCCGGAGAGAACTGGAGAGAGTAAAATTGAAGAAATTCCACATGTAATAAGTAGCAGTAATTATAAAAAGATTTGCGATGACATGCAAAATATATAAATAGAGAAAGTTAAAGCTAACAAACTCAAAAGAGTATTGTGAGCTGGAGCAGCAGCAAATATGACTAAGTCGTCAAGCAAACGCATCAATGGTAAAATAAAGAAGAACGGCAAAAAAGGTAGGTCACCAAACTACAAAAAACAATTGAGAAAAGGCGTCAACATCAGCAAATATTCTAAAATATCATGTGCGGATAATTTTTGCAACAAATTTGGTTAAAAGTACCACACCGCAAGAACCTTTGTTGCCGGTTACAACAGGAATAGAACTTGTGGCTAGAGAGCCTTTTCTTATTTGTGCCTCTAACATATATTTGATAAATGTCGGGAATGAAGAACCAGCAGCGTTGGCGACCGCATCATAAAAATTGTTTAATTTAAAAGCAAATGTATCGTGACTTTTTTCTTTGCCACTCATACTCCAATAAATGATTAATTTTGGAATATAATTATAAAATTTAATATTTCTTCTTCTTTTTTACTTCCCTCTAAAAGACAACGGAATAATTGTAATCGCGAACAATCACCTTGCGAGATTTTTTCAGATCTGCACGTTTCAGGGCTTGTAGATGACGAAAAACCGGTTTACTCAATTCCGTCAGTCTGTCTGACTGTTACCGGTACAACTAAAAACTATGAAGGTTATATGTCCACCTGGCATGAGACTGAGAAAATGTCGGAGACATAATATAATCTTTCAAAAATGTTTTTTTATTTTTGATTTAACTGAGAAATAAATAAAAGTTATAATTTGTACATTTACCCTTGGTAAAAATGAGACTTAATACGTACAGGGGATCATCATAGATGGGAGAGAATAGTATCTCGTCCTTATAACGCAGCAGAAACGCTGACACTTCGAGCACGGTCATGGCGCAGTGGTTCAAATGGCCGAAAATGGCGGACTAGAAATTCCCCTAAAAATATTAATCTCAATCGCCTGGGGGCGCAGATTTCGAATCCAAGAAATTAGTTTTTTTAACTTGCAAATTGATGTAATTCGTGAGAGGGAAGTAAACCCCTTTACATATTTTGTAAAATGTTTCAAACTGATTCCATAGAAGGATTTTAGAATATATAATTTTTCCTATTTTTATTATCCTTTTGTGTTCTTAGGGATTCGAATTATCTTAATTTATTAGATCGCTCGGTAGGATAAATAACAAAAGAGTTAAATAGGTAGCACTAAATCTAGTGTTAATGATTCGGTAAATTTTGAATGCTAATTGCTAGATGATGCCAATAGCTGGTCAAATTAAATTACTTTGATATCTAATTAATTTAAAAACTGACCAAATAAATAAATGCTAGCTATTGTAATGCATAAACCATATACACATTCCATACAATTTTTTTACAATGGAAAGTAAGCAAAAATGCTTTTATCAGAACATTTAAAATGCAAGAGATGTTAAAGTAACAATCATTGGGTAGTTTACCGTATTAAATTCGTTTTGTGAGGTGAACTTCTTTTGAAAATAATGTTATTTCTTAGTAACTCTACTGACAGGCTTTTCCTGAATAAATCTAATCGAACTAGGTGGTTTACGAATAGCCCAGTTGGTATAACGAAACTAGAAAATGGACGAAAGAAAGCGCAGATGCAGCAGGACTGAATGTTAAGCGGACCAAGGTGACGACACATTCATAAAACTTGCATAAACGAGGGCATCGGAGCAAGAGCTAACAAAGATTACTGGACACAGTTCGTTTGCGTCAACTCGTCCCTTTCTGCAAACAGGTTGCCAGCACTATGCAAACATAATAAACAATCTGAGACCAAGCAAACCATCTTTTTTTTTAATTACCATTGCCCACCCAAAACCGCTTAAGCATTACTTTAGGGAGCTCGGGCGTCACTTAAACATAAACATTAACTAAGGGAAAATTCAGACCACCTGTGTCGGGAGTCGAACTCTCGCCCGCTCCGGCACGAGCGTTCCGTTTTTTCACTGTAGCTTCGACTGCAAGCAGCGGCAACGCTCGCACATCGGGGCCCGTAAATCAAACCACCTGGCCTGATAATTCTGCACGAGGAGCAATTTGTGTACAGTACGCAAAGAATCACCAACAGTTTTTCAGTGAAATTATAATTGTAACATTTGATACTACTATTAGCGTATTTTTAAACTTAATATAATTTTTAAACTATATATTTTGGTCTTTTCCTATTTCCCTCCAGCGCGCTTTTTAAATGTAAGAAAATAATTTTCCTTTTCTATTGATTGTAAACTATTTTAATTAGCTTACAATGTCGGAATAGCGCTATTTCATTGGAAGATGAATAATGAATTGTATTTACAAAATATTCCCCATCTTATTTTGCATGAACTTCTAATAGTTTTATTCGTGTTAACTGTCAGATTTGTTTTCCACTCTACATAATTGTTTCTAAATGTTCTAAGAATTGTTTCCACTTCCGCTATCGTAAGTGCAGTATTACAACGTTGCGTATAGGGAGGTAGGTTAATTTTACTGATTATACCACTCCCTCTAACATCAACCAATGAAAAACGGCAAAATGCATAGTTACGCATGTATTAACTTTTGATAATGTACATAGCAACTGACAATCACATACCTTCCTGATTAATAGGTGATAATCACACTCATTCAGAAACATCACGTTACCTGCTGTCAGTACAATTGTCATAATAAACGCATTAACCGTACTTTTAATATTTAAAATACACTATTCAAACGTTGTTTATTGACTCGTGATATAATCTAGCCGAATGCAACTCGTGTCTTCTTGATTATCAAATCATTTCTGTTTCCACTCGATATATTGTTTTAGGCAATCACGCTCGTCCTTCGGACTCGCGCGATTGCCAAACAATATATCTCGTGTAAACAGAAATGATTATTTGATAATCAAGAACCCACTAGTTGCCTTATATATGAAAATCGTACGACACTCATTAATGACCAATAGAAAAATTAGTTCACGAGCCGTAACCAAGACAATAAAAAAATTTCTTGGAAATTTTTTGTAGGTAGACCAACCTAACTGTGAGGGTTTGTGGCGTTACGATTTTCTTACCGAATCTCCATTCGAGCATTAATTCATATCCGGAAATTATTTTTCGTGCATTCAATAACGTCCTAATTTGCCCTCGCGTCCCGCTCGGGCAAATTAATACGACGTTGTTGGAACGCACTCAAAAAAATTTCCGGAAAGAATTAATGCTCTTATGAGATTATATGTGACAATTTAATGCATACACTAAAAATCCCATAAGCCGCGGATTTTTTGTCACTATGACAGCGGCAAAAGTTAGCCTTAACTTTTCCAGCGACACAACGGAACCTTACTTTTAAAACGGTCTAATTGTAAAATAATTTTTGCCTTGTTTGTTAATTTAGTGACTTCTAAATTACCTAATATGTAAAGTAAATATGTATTCATTAAATTGTCGTACCGAATTACACTCAAGCTTTTTTTTTATCGAAGTAAACTTAACATTTATAATTCGAGTTTCCTTGCTTTTGGGCAATTCAACTCAAAAAACTGCCGGAAAAAATTACTCGTCCTTCGGACTCGTAATTTTTTCGGAGGCAGTTTTTTTCGTTAAATTGCCAAGCAAGAAATTCTCATTAAAATGTCAAGTTTACTTCGACAAAAAAAAAGTTCTCGTGTAATTATAAGTGAAAATATGTGGGTTGCTATTAGCTATAAGTAACTCACTTACGTTTCTAGGGAAAATAATTAATCTAGCACCTACGATATGCAATTTTTTAGAAACTTAATCAAATGGAAAATAAAAACAAAACTGTTAGTTTACGTAGCCGTTTAGAAAATCTAATATGCAACTCGAGAGGTAAATAAATATCTTTGACCAGTCTCGGAATCCCTTGCCAGTCTGAGCTGAAAACCCATTCTTCACTCCCACACTCTATCTACTTCCCTTGATGCATAATTAACTTTTGCTTATTGGCACAAAGCCAATAGTATATTGTAAAATATTCAAGCAGTGATTAGTTAAACGTAGTGGAACTTCATTGTCAAGTTTGGCTATACTCTGTTCAAAAATTTAAAAACCACAAACGTCGCATTCTCCTCGGTAATTAATATCGGCAATACTGTCTGATGCAAATTTTTTTGTGAATTGTAATTCTTAGGTCAAGTTTGTCAGTCGTGTGAGTTCTATGTTATTGTCATTTATACCTAATAAAAAAAACTAGTATGAAATCAGACATTCTGATTAAGGAATAATAATAAATAATAAAAATTTGCCTTTAAAACGTGCTACTAATAACAGAACAATTTGAACAAATTAGAATTTTATCTTCAAGAAAAAAGACATGATAGGCTTTCAGTTGGCAGATTGTTGTCCATTCCTGTCATCTGTACAATAAACAAACATACAAAATAGGTTTCAAATAGTAAGTAACTCACTTTTAGAAACTAAACATTATTGTACACTCAAGTCTACTCCCCTCAACTTACGCAAACACCATTCGTCACAACATGTTGCATATGTACGCAAATAGCAATAGTATCGTGTGTTCCAAAAAAACTCATTTAGGGTAGGCCTTGGAAAGAAAGATAGAAAATCTAGTCATGTCTTAACTTACGTCTGTAAGGGAATGTCAGATTGCAATTTGTTTATGAACACATCTGTCACTGTGACAGGAAAAAGTGTAGACTGCATTAAGTTTAATTGTATCAACCAAAAAGGAAAATAAGATGGCATGTACACAACAAAAACGAGTGTAATAATCATAACAGTCAATAAAAATTGTTTTAACTTTGTGTTTTGTATATTTTCAGGAAATAATTCAAGGTCAAGTTGTAATTTAGTTCTCTCTGACTTATGGTAGTTCATTTGCATCAATGGGTATATCTCAAGCTACGGCAAACTTCAATTTGATCATGGCATGCTGCGAATTAAGTTTTTTTTTTGGAACACACGGTATATTGCACTAGAAGTTATGAAAGTGATGCATTTTTCTACAAGGTAGACATTTTAAACACGAGCGCTAGCGAGTTTTGAAAGCATCTTCGAGTTGAACAATGGCACTTTAATAACAAGTTGTGTATACTATTTTTTCCAACGCAGCATTTCCTCTTAAATAACATTGTTATTAACGTGCGTTATAAAAACGTTATCGAGAGGGCTTTAAACTAAATTTTGTCTTACGACTGCATGTCGGTGATTATTACATTGCTCTACCCAGAATTCAGCGCGCTGAGTCACTTGAGTTGTCAGTTGTCAAAGTAAGGTTATGTGTTTATACACAAATTATTATATCACTCTACCCCGAATGCAACGTGCTCGGTCATTTGAGTTGTCAGTTGCCAAAGTGAGGTTGTGTGCATACGCAATCCATAAAATAAGTTACGGCATGATGTTCAAAAATTACTATTTGTCACAAAGCTACTTGATAACGGTTTTAACGCACTTTATTACTAAAACTTAATTTTCCCTCTGCTGATCATGTAAGTCAGTGATACAGCCGTAGTAACAAAACGTGTAAGTCGGTGATTATATTTGTTTGCTGCTTTCTCTTGACAACGGAACTTAATACTATTATTAAGTTCCTAGGATAATAAAATTAGCAAGGCAAAATGCAGACTTTTAGACGTTTTGCTTATAATTGCAAATGTTTATGTGACATGTGACACTCACAGATAACACGACTCACGAAAATCAATCCTGGTGACAGAAAACAAACCAAACGATTTTTTCAAAAATCTAGGATAATGTCGATAAGCAGCGAGAAAGGTATAATAAGATAACGCGGAATGTATCGCCTATTAACATTTTCCGCAGGCAACAAGCCGCGGCTTTGCCTTGGCTCGTACTTGCCTACCTCAAATATTAATAGGCCCTTACATTCCTTGTTCCTTAAATAGCTAATTGTTTCGTCTTTGATAAATGAAAGCCGTGCTCTTGCGTTGAAATGTTGCTATGGAAATGCACAAACAAACCAAAAAAACGTAAAAAAATTCGGACGCTGTGTCAATAACATTTCCAAATTCTAAATGTGATCGTCTGAAGTGAAGAAAATGAAGGTAGTGGTAATGATTCAGGTATTCGGTCATTACGGAAATTAGGTGCCGATACCGTTGATATTTTTGCGTCACTGTATACTTAAGCCCTTCGGGTAATACCCCACATTTACAGTTGAGCGCAAATTCCCTTTACTGAAATATTACGCCCCTGAAGCGTGCTTCGTGAGTACGGATTTACATGGCGGCCTCAGTCGATTTTAGTAATTGAAACTTTTACCGATTTGATTGTTCGAGTTACCCTTTTGTGTCAACTTTAGTCAGCAATACTCGTGTGGTCCCGACCTGCAGTTGGCAAATTCTTGTTTAACACACCGCAGAACTGATTTTCTTGGATCCGGCTTGGACCTGCATAAGGCAGGATTGTGGCAACTTTAATCTTCCGTGAGCATCAGCCATTCCCAACTACTGTAGAACAGTGCGTTACCAAGTTTGTAATCCCCTTTTCGGTTTGTGTGTGGTGTTATTTTAAAGAAGAGTATGTTTTTGCTACCGAACTAGATGAAGCCATCGTAATTCCATTTTGTTCTGGCTGACGCTTGTAGTGTGTCGAGCACAGTCATAAACGTTTAAATAAATTAGCAAAGTCGGTTGCATGTAGGCTTGTATCTTAATCTATCATTTAACAACAATTTGTTCTATTTCTCTGTGCCGACAGAGTTAGGAAATGTGCCATTTCTATTTGTACCTAATCAAGTTAATCATTTCAGGGTCGAGCTCTGCCTTTGTTTCCTTTATTATTTTTATTCTAAGGATGCTCTCGCATCTGCAGTGTACATTTTACGATTTTGATTATGTATTTACTTTATACATGTTTATTGTGTCCGTTTTACAAAGCCCAGTTATTTAATACTATAATAAATCGCCTTTGTCTAGCTACTTTTGTGTTACGTTTAGTAAAAATCAATTTGACAGAAGAAAAATTGTAAAGGAAAGCTGAACAGCTTTAGCCAAAACATTTAGGTCTTTGCCTAATGAATAGTTAGCAAACAAAACCTCACATAAGTATCGTAGCAGACACTCTACGTGACCGTGGCAGATGAAAACAGCTAAGGGTTGAATTTTTTTACCGTGACGCTGTTATTTCATTATTTTTAATATCCTGAAACAGGACCGCACTTCACATGTATCGTAAACCATACCCACCCTCGAACTAGCTGTGGACATTTGGGGCTTTACTACCGTTACCTCCCAACGCAAACTGACCTGTGGTAACTGCGGTCCGGTGTTATACATATAATCCCGATTATACCTTAACAAAATAAATCAACGAAAATCTTAGTCTTAGTCGTTAAAGAAGCGTTTCATAAAGTTTAGTTTCAAGGATTACTATTAAATCAAAATTTCCTTGTCCCCCTAGTACTTCTTTCTTGAATGCTGCCTTGCATATCGTTATCCCAAGTAGAGTTCGACAATTAAGTGTTGGAAATTAAGCAAATGAATGCTGGTGTCCCATAAGGTAGCGTTCTTGGTCCTCTTTCTTTAGGTGGAAGTCAACCCACATTAGAAAAAACACCATCATATTACGAGATAGAGGCAAGTGAAGAAAATTAAGAGCTTTTCAGAAGCAGTACTTTTGGAATATATTGCTAAATTATCTAAATCCCACGTCGACGTTATGGGCCCGATATTCGATACTGAAAGCAACGCTATTATTAAAAAATAATTTTGACATTAGCGAATAACCAAAGCAAATTGCTTTTATAAAGAAACAGTTAGATACAAAGCGAAAAAATGTAAAACCTTCACCAAAGTTACATGCACCTGCTTATCAAGAACACGACGCCACGCTGATAAGGCACATCCCAGCTCATCGTTATCTCTTTGCCACATTGCGAATTATGTAAAATGTTAGATTCATTCTTTGCTTGTTTGTAACAGAGTTAAGACGGTTTTTGCTTTTACCTGTAATTACGAAATAAAGTTTATTTTTAAAAAGCTGTTCTTCCGATCTAATCATTTAACTGGCGCAGTCGGTAGGATAGTGCGCGGTTGTGGAAAAATCTCTTTCGCATCGTGTCGGAAAATTAGAGACTTTTCGCGACTTTGGAGTTTCAACCCCTTCAGCGTAGATCCTGAACCATTCCTTCGAGGACATCGGGAACAGCATCTCTGTGAGCAGCAAAGGATCGGAAAAGGAACACGAAGGTCTACATACCAAGTAGGTGCCAAATTCCTTTTTGCCTTTCCCAGACCCCCTGTTTAAGGACTTTGGGGAAGATAGGGTAGTGTGCAGTCTATTGCAGACCAGTTAGTATTTAAGAGGATATTTTTGAATAAAACGTTCGATTAACATTTAACAAATAAGAAGTAATTATAATTATTATCGATAAAATATTCTTTATGATTGAAATTGACGAGCTGTTGGATCAGTTAAATAACCTTACGTTTCAAGAAAATCCAACAAGTTCTGACATTGTTCAAATTGAGGTAGGTTATTCTAATAGTGAGAATAATACAGCATTAAATATGACGAATACTAATCAAACTAATCAACCAAACCAACCGGCTCAAGTGAACTGGAATCTTTTTAAGTCTAAAATAGAAATTATTAAACCTTTTGATGGCGACAGTGATACTTTGAATAAATTTTTCACTCGCTGCGAAAGTTTAATTGCAAGTTATAGTAAATTGAAAGACCCAGAGCTTGATCAACACATTTTCGAATGCATTCAAGAAAAGTTAATTGGTAGGGCAGAAGCGATGGTAGGTAATCGAGTAGAATTGAATACCTGGTCGAGTTTAAAAGAGGCTTTAGTGCAGTGTTTTTCGGACCGTAGGGATTTGAATTGCTTAGTGCAGGAATTAACCAGAAATAGGCCGTATAAAGGTGAACATTTACTAAATTTCGGTAGCCGTCTCCAATTACTAAGAAGCAACGTTGCACAAAGAACAAGCAACGATGTTAAACTTAGTGAATCAGAAAAATTATGTCGAATCAATCATTATGATAAAATTGCACTTGATACGTTTATTGCAAGTTGCACTGGTATTTTAAAAAATAACATGCATATAAAAAAGCCAGCTTCTTTAGAAGATGCCATGGCATACGTTAATGAATTTGAGAATTTTGAAAGACTTCACTGTAGTTTAAGCGATAACAGTAAACAAAACTTCAAAATTAATTTTGGCAGTAATAGAAATGTGTACCCAACGAACATTCAAAACAATGCTTCATACTCTCAACCGAATGGGTTTCAATCGCACTTTAATGTCCCTCAAAATTTGCAAAACCAAAATTTCTCAGTAAAGCCAGTATGGACCAATCAGCCTATAAATATTCAACCCAAAGAACAACCTCCTAGAAGATATCCCACTAATCGGGAAGTTTTTGGTCCACCTCGTAATGTGTTTAGACCAAACCAAATTCCAAAAAACCAATTGCCTAAACCGGAGCCCATGTCAACGACATCGAGACATCCAACAACGTTTTCGAACAGATCCCCTACGCAACAATTTAATAAACCGCAGTTTTCTAATCAAAACTCTCAAAACAATTTTCAAAATATTCATAGACACCCTAACCAACAAAGACCAAACTTTGTTTTCGAAGAATTACACTCAAATGAATGCGATAGCGAGAATGTAGATTCTTGCAATGTTTTTGACTCAGAAACTTTTAATTATGATGAGACACAAAATTACCCTTTAGAGGATCAGTATCAAATTTGCGAAAACGATTATAATAATGTACAATACTACGGAAGTAGCATTGAATCGGATACCAATGGAACTGAAAATTTTCTCTTGGACTGCCGAACACAAAAAACAAACCTAGCAGAAATAAATATCTCCTCCTATAATGCGTTACCTTACGTAGAAATTGAAAACCCAAAATTAAAATTACTGATTGATACAGGTAGTTCTAGATCAATTATTAAACCATCTGTAGTAGAATATATTTATCCGCAAACAATTTATCACGCTAATAGCGTAATAAAAACAGCTATTGGGAGCAAAAATGTTAAATATCAGGCAATGATACCAGCATTTTCGGAATTCCATAGCGACCACGAAATTGATTTCATTTTATTTGATTTTCACGATTACTTCGATGGAGTAATAGGCTTAGTAGAGCTTATTCGAATGAATCTTAATATTGATTTAGTTAACAAAAAATTAATAGGGCCGCATGTGCAAATTCCGTTTAAATTTCGACAACCCGTTGATGTTAATTTTTCTTCTTCTTCTTCTTCCTTCTTCTTCTTAGGCATATGCCTGTTTTTTCTTCGATTACTTTGCCTATCTTTACTCTTTGCTTAGGTTGTCGCTCCATCTTTTTCTTGGTCTTCCTACGCTGCGGTTTCCTATTGGCGACTTGTCTCTAGCTATTTTGACTATTCTTTTTTCGTCCATCCTATTTATGTGCTCGTTCCATTCATGCTTTCTTTTTAATGTCCACTCATTGATGTTCTCTACGTTGCATGTCCTCCTTATAGTTTCACTCCTCTCCCTGTCCAATAGCGTTTTCCCAACAACTCGACGCAGTACTTTCATCTCGCTTGTTTCTAACATTCTTTTTGTTTTTGAGGTGTCAGGCCTGGTTTCTGCGGTGTATGTCATTATTGGCCTCACTGTGGCTTTATAAATTCTTGATTTCGCTTCAACCCCTATATATTTGTTCTTCCATATTGTGCTGTTGAGACATGCTGCTATCCTTGTTGCATTAATTTTTCGTTTTCGGTAAATCCCGAGGAGAAATTGATTAAGAATCTCCCAGTTACTGTGTATAATGGAGAAATTTTAGTTAACGAACGCAATATTGATAAGCTTTTCAATCCGCCAGATTTTGATTTTAACCCTTTAGAAACTTCTTCTGCTGACAATAATCTAGGAGATATCGATCAAGTAATTCAAGAAGCACTAAACTAAAACCAACCAAATCCATATTTGGATAATGATACTATTTCCGAAATACTGGAATCATTAGGTGAAAATCATCCAAAAGTTAACGTAATTTCTGATATCCAAATTAAACCCCCTGTAACAACACAGCAAAACGACGAAACTTATCTAGAAACAGTACATACATCTCAAGAAAACCCTACTTGTACTATACCCATAACAGAACGGTCTTTAAACACATATAAAAATCAATTGTTTATAAGAAACGGCGACATCGATTCAGTACAATGTCGAAAAAAGGTAATTTTTGAAAATTCAAGGTTCTACATAACGTTGCCGAAAATTAACGTCAAATATCACGTTATGCAACTTCTTAAAGAGTACATAGATCCTAAGCAAATATATGCCGCTTACTTTCAGCATTCCTCATTACCCAAAATTTTTGCTCTAACCGTTCAAGAAATATTTAAAAACTCATCTTTTAAGCTTATTCACTGTACTAAATTTCTTACAGACGTAGAAACGTTAGAAGACCAAAAACAAAAACTTGAATACTATCATATTAGCAAATCCTGTCATAGAGGAATAAACGAAATGAAAATGTCTTTAACTTCAAGATATTATTGGCCGAAAATGGCACAAGATATCGAATATTATGTTAACAACTGTGAAACATGTTTAAAAAATAAATACGACCGAAATCCTCCAGTAATTAAATTTAATCTTACTCCAACAACTTCAAAACCCTTCGAACACATTCATGTAGACACATTTAAAATAGCTAACGAAAGTTATTTGACTATTATTGACGCATTTTCACGCTACGGTCAAGCGTACCAATTGGATTCTGTCACAGGCATAGCAGTAGTGGAAAATCTTTTAAATTTCATCTCACACCACGGTTTACCTCAAAAAATAACGACTGACTGTGGTGCCGAATTTAAGAATCAAGATCTAGAAAATTTCTGTAAATTGCATCGTATAGAACTCCACTACACAACTCCAAAAAACAGTAATTCAAACTCCCCAGTGGAGCGATTTCATTCCACTCTAATTGAACATTTTCGTTGTTTAAAAGAAGATCACAAAAATCTCAATTCAAACCAGCTTATGAAGCGAGCTATATTAGGTTACAATAATGCAATTCACAGTGTCACAAAATTCACCCCGTTCGAAGTTATAAAAGGTCACATCAATAATACCAATCCCTTTGATTTGAATGATCATGTTATTGTATCAGACTACATTCAGGACCATAAAGAAACATCCAACAAATTATATGAAAAAATCAAAGACGCTAATGAAAATGCCAAAGCAAATATTATTTCCAAACACAATGAAAATCGAAATGCTCCTCCAAATTTCGCAAATCAAAAAGTTGCATATTTGAAAACAAAATTTCGAGATAAAAAGTTACCAAAATTTAAAAAGGCTAAAATACTAGAAGAAACTGACATTAAGTTAATCACGGACAAAGGAACATACCATAAAAATATTGCTAGAAAACCTAAAATTAATTCCTTGTTACAGAAACCTAAGCGAAATGAGGCTACTAACCTTATTCCTGGTCCTTCAAATATTACGAGTACGTAGTATAGATGAGGATATTAAAATCAAAACGATTGACAACCCTATACTTCCTATACAGTTAGGAAATGCTAGATTAGTTTATAGTAAGCACACATTTTTGCATTACTTAGATTTAAACGTAATTATTAACCAGTTAAATAACTTAAAGAAACAATTTTTCGTAGTTAGAGATAGTATAAGCAAAGTAAATATTACAAACCCTATATCCTATCACGGCTTAGCCGAAGGCATGTTACTCAGATCAGAATATTTAATTCAAACAACTCAACAGAAATTCGAAAATCTGCACCCTCATATTCGAAATAAAAGAGGCGCAATTAATGGCATAGGCAAAATTAATAAGTGGCTTTTTGGCAATCTTGATGCAGACACTAAAAACGTTATGATCACGCTATTAATGTACTAGAACAAAATCACAAGGACTTAACGCATGAAATAAATTTACAAATTTCTTTATCCAAAAAACTAATTGCCAACTACAATAAAACAATAATAATATTAAATAAAAACCAAGAAAAACTTGAAAATGACTTAAAAATTTTCCAGGCAGCAGTTCAGAATACTATTAATGACCTCAGTACTTACATTACTTTTCAAGGCACAATCTCTCAATTGAATTTAGACTGTCAAATTTTAATAACTTTCATAGACAATATAGAAAATGCTATAGTATTCTCGAAATTGAATACCCTGTATAACTCAATAATATCAAGTTATGAACTCCGAGAGATGCTCAATTACTTAGAAAAAATATACAGTAAAACAGAAATTCCGAAATTCAAAAATCTCCTCACGTACTACCAATTTTTGGGAACGCAAGTAACTTTTGTAAACTCTAAATTAGTTTTTGCTATACACGTCCCTATAATAAGAACCGAAGTCCTGGACTTCTACCGTCTTTATCCAATTATCCAAACCCACCAAATTATTATTCCAAAACACCGATATTTGGCACTGAAAAACTCCAAGGCCCAGTTCGAGAAAGAGGAATGCCCGGTACTGGAAGAAACATTTTATTGCACCGAAAACTTCATTGTGGAAGACAACTGCACCCTTAGGCTCCTCGAAGGCAATCCAGCGAAAAACTGTCACGCCCTCGAAATATTTATAGAAGAGTCCATCATCAAGCAAGTCACCCAAGAAGAAGTGTTGATAATTTCTGCAAATCAAGAAAGGCTGTTTTCCAAATGCAAATCGGACCAATATTTAGAAATAAATCTTCCATCCCTAATAAAGATTCCCAAATTGTGCGAAATCCAAGTGGACGGCAAGAAATTTATAAATGACGTTAAATTGCAACAAGGCAAACCACTCATTTTACCGAAGTTTGGCATAGGACATTTTGAAATTTTGTAGCAACACAAGACTTCAAATTTTACAAAACTGGACATAGAAGAAATTTACGAAATTAGTGAAATCGCAAGACAACTAACACCAATCAAGCATATCGACTATCCGGCAAACACCACCCCAATTATTAGCACCCTGATTGGTCTACTAATTCTCGCAATCATTGTGCTGTTTATGTTAACGTTTAGAAAACAATGCAAGAAATCATTGGAAAGTCCAAAGGCAGCCGAAAAAAAAATCAAAATGAAGCTGAAGAAGTGGAAATGGGCCAGAATCCAAAAAACAACTCCGTTATTTTTGCATCTTAAGGAGGGGGAGTTACATACACTTGCTTATCAAGAACACGACGCCACGCTGATAAGGCACATCCCAGCTCATCGTTATCTCTTTGCCACATTGCGAATTATGTAAAATGTTAGATTCATTCTTTGCTTGTTTGTAACAGAGTTAAGACGGTTTTTGCTTTTACCTGTAATTACGAAATAAAGTTTATTTTTAAAAAGCTGTTTTTCCGATTTAATCATTTAACTCCAAAGAACAAATTTTTCATTTTTTAAGTACAGCACCGGACGAGGAGTACTTATTAATGAAGGTAAATAACTTGACTTATGCAATCTATTCTTAAAAAACAGATTATTACAATTATGGAATGGTCAGGGGCTGTCGCTGTGACGAAATGAAAAATTTACTGCTTGATGATATTGAAGAGACACAATCACATTTGGTTTTAAATATACGAAATTCGAACATTTATGGTAGTTTCTGTACGGAACGAATGAGCAAATTATCAAAATTAAATAGATCTAAGACCACCTAATGTATCACATCGACGATTATTTATAAATTATCAAATGGACAAATGTACGATTCCACCGGTAGGCATAATCAAATTTCCGAAAATATCAAAGATGGTTGTCAAGTATTTGAAAATTTGTGATGCTTCTTCCTACCCTGGGCATTGTTGGACAAGAACAACAACTTTGTTATTAGCTGATGCTGGCGCAGATTTCTTAACTCTTCAACGCCCCGGCGAGTGGAAGTCTTCCGTCGTGGCGGAGTGATACCTTGAAGACTGTAAACAAAGCAAAATTTCTATCGCCACGAAGATTGTTGGGGATAATAATCCATCTAGCATCATCCCTTCCACAAGCTCCACTATTTCCACACTCATTGAAAAGTCTGCCGGAGTGTCAATTCATGTCAATAATTGTTTTCAATTTTTATGTTAAAGAATAAGTTGTTGTTAAATCGTTAATAAAATATTTCTATTAGAAGTAGGTACTGCCATATTATCTTACAGTTAGGTATCAATATTAATAAAAAATCGGATTTTTACTTTAATCAATAGTTGTGCAATTGCCTACTTTCTTTCCTAAATTGAGTGTTGGAATAGTAATTTCTACAACTAGTTTTGTCATACTTTTTTCATGAATTTACAATTTGATAACAGGGCGAAGTCCGACTTAATGAAGCAAATTAATTTAAAAAAAAACTTTCAAACCGTGTTGTACACGTAGTTTTTTTGCATGGTGATATCTTGGTTGAAATTTAGCCAAAAAAGACTTCGGAATTGACAACTGTCAAATTGACATTTCAATAAAATAGTTAAAAGTGTTTTTTTCTCGATTTTTGTGTTAAAAAGTGGAACTTTCAATACATTTTTCATTAAAAAAAGACGACTTTTTCGATCACTATGCTAAAAATGTCATTTTTATAGGCGACGTTGAAAAACAAGTTACTTTTGTGTCGGTGTCAGTCCTAATATATTTTCTCAACTTCGCTAAAATAACGTTTTTCTTCAAACGGCAGTAAAATATGGCATTATACTGCTGGATTGATGATGCTAAACTGTCACTTTATTGCCAACCGGCAGAAAATATTATCTGCCGCTGACGAGCGGCAGATAAAGATATTATCTGCCGCTGACGACTTTATCTGCTGCTCGTCAGCGGAAGATAAAGTTATTATCTGCCGCTGACAACTTTATCTGCCGCTCGTCAGCGGCAGATAATATTATCTGCCGCTGACGAGATCAAGTAATTTTTTTCGAATTTTGTTCACAAAGTTGTAAATAATTTGTTATAAAAACGTTTGAAGAAAAAATACTATATGGTATTCGGAGCAAAAGTATCTTTATGTGGCTCGGCTGTAATTATCTGCCTCGCAAGCTCGGCAGATAACCCGTCCAGCCTCGCCACATAAAATATAACTTTTGCTCTTAATAACATAATATACTATTATTTTTAAACGTCATAAAAGTGACTTGACAGACGAGGTAAATGCATTACTTCTATGCATAGGCATAAAAGTGGTCACTTTTACGCCAGAGTGATAATAGTATATTATGGGACAAGTGGTTGAAATAAAATTTCAACGTTGAGAGTGGTTTTTTTCAACGAAAGAAGCGAGTTGAAAAAAGTAACTCGAGACGTTGAAATTTTATCAACCACGAGTTGCATATACTATTTTTTCTACGAATTTTCACTCATATTAACAAATTAATGCACTTTAGAAAAAAGTAAATATAAAGTGACATTTCTCTTGTCACCAATTGAATGTCAAAACAGTTTGAAATCCCGGTAGTCCGAGCATTTCAATCTCTAGTGGTTGAAATGCCATTTCAACCACCGGAATCAATGTCAAAATGACCGATTTCAATGTCATGAGTAGAAAAAATACTTTAAAATTTGATTAGCTATAGAATATTTTAGACATCGGCCTTCTTGATTGTCGGGAAGTGACGTAGACGTCAATTCTCGATAGGTACTCGTATTTTTTTAAATATATATTTATTTGTATTAGTTCGGGCGTTTGAAAATAAAATAGCACATATTATTGCGAGTAAAGTGACTTTGTGTGCCTCGGTCGAGCTTGTCTGACTCTCGTCAGTCAAACGCGTTCGATCTCGCCACACAAAATATCACCTTTAGTCGTAATAGCATAATATACTAATTACTTATTCTTTTCATATAAATACAATGCGGATTCCATATTAACATGGAACGGTCAGTTATTTACAACGATAACGAAACTGCATTTTTGCTCTTATTATAGGCTAGCCACTTACCCCGCCTAAAGGCAAAGAGCGGTCATAGAACCGCTGTCTGGTTATAACAGGTCACTAGCCAATAATAAGAGGAAGAACAAGAAACTGCACTAATTCTATTGATTTTTAAAAGTAATCCTTACTTACCATTCGCATATGCAATTGTAAAAACTGCAAAAAGCAGAAAGGCTAATTTCATGTTTACAACCTGGCACTTGCTGTACTGGCGAGGAGAAACTAAGCGTTTGCAAGAGGAATATCAAAATATTATAATATGTATATGACGTCAGTAGCGTCTTATGCGAATCCAGCCGGTTCTGACTAGTAGGGCAGCAAAGCATGAGGTCATATTGTTTTTGTGTGTTAAGGTCGTTGTTCACTCATTCCTGATATCGTTTCTCTCTGCGAAAATGCAGTGGCAATAAGCGGGGCCGTAGCTACCACCGGGGCAGCCAGGGCGGCGCCCCGGGGCCCCCGAACATAGGGGGCCCACGAAAGCAAAGGAAGTGTTTTTTTTTACGAAATTGTCTTTAAAAAGTTTTGAACCAAACTTAGCCTGTTTACACATTAAATAATGTTAACTAGTGTCTGAAACTTCAGCGATTTGTGAACGTTGGGGTTTCGTCAGAGTAAGATTAGGATGATGCTAAAACACTTTGATAAGTTATGTGAAGACTAGCTGAAACCCGCGGCATATGCCGCATTTAAAATGTAGGACGAATTTAATAACTTTTGTTGCACTAAAGAAAGTTTTAAAAGCACGCTAGAGATTGGCAGTAAGGAAAGTTCCAAAAAATAAATTTTCAAATGGAAAGTCTCTGGAAAGGAAACGCTCGCCTATGGAAGGCGTCCTAATTACTACGACGTTGTTGACACGCAGTAAAAAAAATCCGGAAAGAATTAATGCTCTTATGAGATTATATGTGAGAATTATTTACGCCACTGAAATAATTTTCAGCTGCCTACAATCTGTGTTTCTTTTCAGGTTTAAGCTGTTAAGGCGTTGAGCGTCATAAAAATATAAATGTGGTAAATAACTCGATTAATTATTATTTCTTTGTCATTTTAAACTGGCATTATTATTATTATCTCTATAATAGCAACCATAAGTAACTGTTTATAATGTTTATATGCTAGCGAGTTAATTTTCTTCTTAAAATCGCTAGTGAACTAATAGTAGATTGTTCTACAAGTTAAGAAAAGTGAGAGTTTTTCAGCGAATATAAAAGTTTTACGTGAGCATGGAAGAATCACTTTTCCAATGTGTTGAACATGCAATTTTTCCGTGTAGTTGACAAAAAATATCTTTTTAAATCATTTTGGTCAAAGTATGGAAGCGCAATGTTTTTGTATCCATTATACATTTTCTGAATAAATTTACTAAATGTGTTTGAATTTAAATTGTTTTTAAATAAATTTTGACCATAAGATGTTATTTCATGTTATTAAATCTATTTTTTATCAATAGTTAAGTCATATTTATTTGCCATGTCAGTGAATTTAATTACTGTAGATTGTTTTGATGGATGAAGGAAGGCAGCATTATGACATGACATACGATAGTCGGAATGCATAATTTGATCGTTTAAAAATAGACCTGCGCTTTTCACATATCGCAGCGGTCGTGCTTTTAAAAACATGATGTTTGTATTTATTTATTTTACAGTACTGCAATTAAAGTGATAAATAAATCGATTAAAACATTTATTTACTTTTATTTTATATTCCTATACCAATACGGGGTGTTCCAAAAATACCGCACCATATATTCAAGAGGAGCTAGAGCGTGTCTAAATAAGCTAATATATTTAACTGCAAATGTAATATAATGGCCCGTTTAAAAGTTATAAGCAGTTAAAGTTTGAAAAAAAATGGCAACACTGTTAGAGGTTAAACTAAAACAAAAGGAATTAAAGTATTTTAATCTTTTTTGAAACTATGGAAACAATACAAAATTCAAGAAAGCAACAATTACAACTAAACGCATAAAAAAACATTAATTATTATAGCAAATGTTTAAAATTTTCTTATTTGCAGCTACGCAAGCATGCGCTCTTCTTCTAATATTGCTATGTACCCGGTTTAACATCTCTAGTGTTACTGTAGCAGCAGCCGCAGTTATTCTATTGCGTAGCTCTTGTTTATTTGCTGGTGCTGTGGGTGATTGGGTAAAAAGAATGGTCCAATGATGTAGGTACCTAATATGCCTGCCCAAATATTTAGCGCAAACAGTTGCTGGAAACCTCTTATGTGAAATACATTGGGGTTTTCAACTGCCCAGTAATGATTGTTGTGCTTGTTAAATACCCCTCGAGTAAAAGTTGCTTCCTCCGTCCATAATAATTTTTTTGTAAAATCATCATCTGCTTCAATTTGCTGTAGCAACCACTGCCTAAAATTCGTTCTTTGCAGAAAGTGGTTTTCTTGTAGAGCATCAACTTTTGAATAATGAAAAGTGTGATAATTGTCCCCTTTTAAAATTCTATGCACTAAACTGCAATTTATACCAAGCTCTTGGGCGATTCCATGTTTGCTCATACCTGGTTGATTTTCCACGACTGCAACAACTTGATCTTCTAATTGAGCAGTCCTGGTTGTTCGTGGTCGCCCATGGTGGTTGTAATTTAATTCAACACGACCAGTTTCCCGCATACGTTGCTCAAGCCGCTGAAAAACATTTTTATCGGGATGACGATTGGGATAACGCAACGAATATTCTAGAGCAGCATTTCTTAAGTTTCCATTGCATTTACCAAGAATGAGGTACATGTCACAATATTCGTTATTACTAAACATTACAAATGATCTTTAAATTTTGACATTACAGTGACATTAAATCATTGGCACAAAACACATTTGGTCAATACTTTTTGCAAATTATCAATCTGATATGTTGCCAGCTTCATTTTATTTCATATTTTAATAATTGTTGAAACATTTAAAACATTGTATTTAAAAACTCTAGCAACTTTTGGTAAAATAAATTTATTTTTACAAGATTATACTGGGTTTGCAATATTTTGAATATAGAAATTTATAAAATATAGTTCAGATTGTCATTTTCAATCTGCCCACTTTGGACCCCCATATCTTATCAACGGGGTTCCTGAGATATTTTTTGTATTTAACGTACGAATATAAGCAGGTACCTAAATAGCAAATCTAAAACTTAAAATTGTTCTTTGTACAGGATTTCGTATGGAACTTGATGGAAAGCACTCGTGAAAGGTATCGGTAGTTCAACAGCTGTATCCACATGATTTTGGACAACGGATTCAATATTGTCAATGGTTTATGGTAATTACCTGTTAGACTGCACATTTATGTTGAAACCAGCTTGCACCCGCTCAAAGTTGGAATATGGGCAACTATGGCGAATTATTGGCCCAATTTTTTTCCACGATACAATAAATGCAAAAAGATGCAATAATATTTGACAACTATTTACAAAGTATTCAAACACATTTCTTAATTGGAAGTATTTACTTTGGTTCTTAATATTAAAAATAATATGTTTTATTAACTATCATTATTTTAAATAAATTGAGCAATTTAATTAATTCTCAATTTTATTGCAATTTGTCATCTCAATCTTATCTCCTGTAGAGAACTATCATTCAACAGCAAACCGGGATCGCCTAACTGACACATTATTGATGCAATGAAACCAGAATTTGTTGAATTACTTAACCTTTCAGTAGTTGCCATTTCAGAATATATTATACAGTGTGTCCCCGGATTGAGTTCACTATAGGTATAATCGACAAAAAATTTTACAATTTTATTTTAATGTTTTGGGATCCCGCCCTGCTTGGTCTGAAAACAATTTTAAGCAGAGTTTTAATTTTTAGAAGTTAAGTCGGCCATGAAAAATGTGAAAAAACTATTTTCTATTTAGGTAAACTACCCTTTTTGTTCATGATACGGCAAAATTTTATTAAGAAAAGTTGTTTAGAATGATAAATTACTGCCTTATACAAAATTTCAGAAAGATCTGTTGACTTAGAAAACACCGTTATTTTTTAGATAATTGTATTTTATTTTCAGGTAAACCACTTTTTTTGTTTATGATACGGAAAAATTGTATTAAAAAAAGTTGTTCAGAATGAAAAATTATGGCCCTGTACCAAATTTCAAAAAGATCTGTCGACTTAAATTAAACCGTTATTTTTTAGATTAAACAAATTGTATTTATTAAAAATAAAGGTTTCATCTAAGTCGACAGATCTTTTTGAAATTTTGTATAGGGCCACAGCTTCTCATTTTGAACAACTTTTCTTAATACAATTTTTCAGTATCATGAACAAAAAAGTAGTTTACCTGAAAATAAAATACAATTATCTAAAAAATAACGGTGTTTTCTAAGTCAACCGATCTTTTTAAAATTTTGCATAGGGCCGTAATTTATCATTCTAAACAACTTTTCTTAATAAAATTTTGCCATATCATGAACAAAAAGGGTAGTTTACCTGAAAATAAAATAGTTTTCGCTTCCCTGCCAAGGCCTACTTGTGTTTCAAAAACTGTAAATATTCTTAAAATTCTCTTCAGACCAAGCAGGGCGGAATCCCAAAACATTAAAATAAAATTGTAATTTTTTTTGTCAATTATACCTATAGTGAACTCAATCCGGGGACACACTGTATATACAGAGTGTCTCGCAAAGTTACCCCTGCACCTAAGGAGCATGTTCTTGAGATCATTTCAAGCAAAAAAGTTCATATGAACATGTGTCCTATTCTCATTAACTACTCATTCTGCCATCATAAGCAAGAAGGCGGTATCTACAAAAAAAGCGTTTCGTGATAAATGGCGAAACGTAACTTATTGATATTTCAACACCATGCGGTACATAATCGTGGATTTTTTGTATTATAAGTATGAATTTAGTTGTGTTTTATATAAAAAGAAACAATATTCACCATTTATATCGAAAAAAAAGAAATTGTAGCGAAAAAATGTAGATACCGCCTTTTGACTTTAAATTGCAACAATCGAGCAAACACTAAGTACAGATTGAAAAAGCGGCATCTACTTGACAATGTTGTATAATGGAAGACTTGATACTATTAATTTAATGAAACGGCAGTTGGCCATATCTGAACATTTGCGACCACGAAAACAGACAATAAAGGCGGTATCTAACAAAACAAAAAAAGAAGAAGGCTTCTACAAGCAGATACTGCTTTTCACTTTTGCATTTTGCATATGACGCCTTCTTGCGCTTTATAAGTAACAAAATTTCTGTAGATACCACCTTTTTTCATCTGAAAATCATAGTTATAATAATAATAATAATAATAAGCAGCTTTATTTCCCATATAATTAAAAATTACAACAACAAAAAATAAACGTAATTTCAATTAATTTATAGGGAAACCCCAAGGCCCAGGTTCAATTGCAGCGATATGCCGCTCTTGATCTACCACCCAAACCTTGCATATTAAAGATTTTTTCTTAAGTTTATATAATTCTTAAAACCAAAGAGCATCATTATACGCTCTTTGTTAAAACTATACACTAAAAACTAATACAATTCGACGACAGTTGGTCGTGGCTATGAAGAAATAATAACAAAGTAGCATGTAACACATCGTATCACAGTTGTAAAAGTAACATAAATATAAATGTATAAATAAATTATTGTTGGCGTAGCAACTCGATCGTAAGTTTTCTTTTAAAGGCATTTACAGACAGACCCTTCAAGAATATAGGAAGATTATTATATACCTTTGCTATTTGGTACGTAAAGGAGCGTTCATATAGTGCAGTTTTATGAACTGGTGGTGTTATGGTTCCTTTATACCTGATGTTTATGTTGTGAATATCTGTGCGGTAAGTAATTTTATTATAGAGGTACGCTGGTCTCTTATGCAGAACAATTCTGTGGTATAACGTGGCCGCAAGCAGTTTTAGTCTATTTGCCATATTTAACCAGCCTGCATCTTGCAATTTATGAGAAATATGATCATATTTTCTGATGCCATATGCCAGTCGGAGACACGAATTTTGCACTCTCTGAATTTGATTTATATTATCTTTAGTTAAGCATGAACCGTAAACTTCGGCGCAAAAGGTAAAATTAGACAAAACTGAATTTTAATTTCTTTTGAAAAATAAGTTCTATGAGGGTAAATAAGTTTAAGGTTCATATGAGCTTTCTTAATATTATACATAATTTGGGTTTTGTATCTAAACGTGTTATCTACCATCAGTCCAAGGTTCCGTGCCTGTTCCATAACCGGTATAGTAACTCCATCTATCTGTAAGTTAACAACTTCCTTTAATTCTTGGCAATGTTTAGCATTGCCGAATAAGAGGACAATAGATTTTGCAGGATTAATTAAAAGTGAATGATTTTTAGATAATATTAGCAATTTCTTGAAGATCTGAGTTATTGTTTAAAAATGCATGCTGATAGTCAGATATAGTAAATGAATGGCAAAGCTATGTATCATCAGTGTACATATGAAATTTACACGTTCTTATGTGTTTGTGAAATAAAGATGTATACACTAAAAAAAGTAACGGACCAAGCACAGATCCCTGCGGCACTCCACCTGGTACAAGTCTCGGATTTGATGTACCACAAGGCAGCAGAACACGTTGTGATCGATTTTCAAGATAACTTTAAAAAAAGTCTATTACGCCATATGAGAAACCAACATAGTGCAAAATAGACAAAAGAATTGAATGATTCACAGTATCAAATGCCTTGCTGAAATCTAACAATATCAACACTAATACTTTGCCTTGGTCCGCAGCTTCGAGCAAATCATCGGTTACATTTAATAAAGCTGTTGCACAGCTATGTCCCGCCCGAAATCCAGACTGGTTAGTAGGAATGATGTTGTTTTGAGTTAAATGCTCCTTTAACTGAAGTGAAACTATCTTTTCTAGGATCTTCGATGGTGTAGGTAGAATCATCATTCATTATCGTATGGTTCACAGGACGTAACACATATCAAACACAGAGTGTGCAGGCAACATGTCAAACTTAAAGCCATACACAGATACCAAACAACTTTATTCTTTTATGTTTGGTATCTGTAGGTAGAATACTAATAGGTCTCAAGTGTTTGTATTCAGTAGGATCTTTTATTTTTGGTATAGGTGTTACTAATGCAAGTTTCCACTGAGATGGAAAGATATTTTCATATAAGCAGGTGTTAATGATGTGAGTTATATATGGAACTAAATGTGGACAACAAAATTTTATCATTTGTATAGTTAACTCGCCAGAACCCTTAGCATTGCTTTTTATTTTAATTAGTATATAAGTTATAATGTCACAATCTACAAGAGTAAATTCCATTGGTACTATAGTATCTGAAAAGGTATTATTTCTATAATAATTTAAGGTATTATCATTATTGTTATGAATTCCTGTTATACTATCTAGAAAATAGTTATTAATTTCCTTTGGTTTACTTAGGTGGGTAGGTAGTTCGTTTTTCTTATTTGCTGATATATTTAATGACTTTAGTTCATTCCACATAGCCTTAGAATCCGAATTTCAAAATTTAAATTTAAAATAAGTTTTTTTCTCACTTTTTATAGCCCGCGTAGTTAGATTCCTTAAGGACTTGTAATACTCCCACTTGCCATTTGTCTTGTTCTTTAAATATTGAGCTTTAGCTTTATCCCTAAGTTTCATCATTAATCTTACGTTATCAGTAATCCAAGGTGCTTTCTTTTTTGTAATTTTCATTGTTTTGACAGAAGCATGCTTATGAAAAAGGCAAAGTAATTGTTCATTTAGAAATGCAACCTTCTTATTAACATCATTTATTTGCATGAAATAATGTAATGGCAATTGTAACACCCGTATTCATAGTCGTTCGCCAGCGACTCGCTGGCGACTCGCCGGCGACTCGCCGGAGTTCCGCTGATAGTAAAAATATTTGCAAATTTAAAAGTCACAACTGATAACTAAGGTAAATATTTATAACTACGTATAAAAATAACGACCAAACGTTTAAAATAAAATGTCAATATTAGAATAGCAATATAATAAAATGAAAATAAATTTATGAATCATTCCCCAAATCAGCATTCATAGGTATACGTGTAATTGTATTATTCACTTTAGCGAATATATTGCCACCATATGTCCACACACACCTTACACCATATTTCTTACCAGCCTGTTTAAGCAGCTGGAGCCTTTTTTTAGTTAGGTCCTCTCTGATAACTATACTCGAATTTTTCAATTTCCTTTTATTATTGTAAACAGTGTTTTTTGTATTATGACTTACGAATTTTACTATAATAGGACGATTTTCGTCTATTTTACCAAGACGATGACTGCAGTCAATGTGTGCGGCCGTAATCTCTACTCCCAGTATATCGATTTGTTACTTATCTAAAATGATTGGAATTTTGTACCAATTCCAACGATACCAATAACTCAATTTCGATTTTTCTGTAGATACCGCCTTCTTGCTAATGACTGCAGCAAATGTCGCTATAATAAAGGAAACAAATTGTTATTTTTCCTGTAATTCATCTTTGATCGGCATACCTGAAAATCAGCACCTATGCAGGTTTATTACTGACATCGGGGTACAACGCCAACCCTTTTTACTGCAACGTTTCATGCTCTCAAAGAAAGTAGATGTCTTCCAAGCGTTAGCATTCAGGATGTTGCTGAGCAGCAGTTGTTGAATTATAGCTCATGGTTTTCGGTATTTCTTAGGTAATCTTCAATATGTCGCTATAATAAAGGAAACAAATGGTTTTTCCTCGTAAATTCTTTGTTGATCGGCATACCTGAAAATCAGCCCGTATGCAGGGTACAACGCCAAATCTGTGGTATATTTGCAGCGCAGTCAAAGCGATTAACAATTTGATAAAGTTTCGTAGTCAAAATAATTTTTAGGTTATGTGTAAACATCAAAGTCAGAGACACATTTAATATGCTTAAAACTGCTTCGGCCGTTGGTTGCATTCAGTAACTCTCTTTATTATTAATCAAAATTCACTTGCCTTTAAAGCTGTGTCAACAGTTTTAAAAAACACAAAAAATATGCATAATAAATAATTGTTTTCTGTGATAATATGGCTATTAAAAGTTAAGGGAAGTTTGTTTACAAAAACCCGAAAATAGAAATGGTGGAACGCAACCATAGTACTTTTAGTTGTGTAAACACGGCTTTTAGTCTTCTGCATTATTATAAGTGATGAGAGGATACAAGAGCCAGAAGCGTGTTTTAGAGTTACAGGGCCGGTTGCAGAAAGCAATGTTAAGTCTGGTGTTAGCTAACATCGCGTCAAAGTGAACAAAATCGCATCAAATTTTGTTTACTAATGTATTAGTTACCATAAGCATTTGAGATTTGATTCGTTTTTGTTCACTTTGACGTCGTGTTAGCTAACACCAGACTTAACATTGCTTTCTGCAACCGACCCACAGTGTTCTATTCAATGATAGACACATTTATGCACTCAACTAGATGACCGACTTCAGGGTATAAAAGCTGTTCTTGACACTTATCGAACAATCCAGCCTACATTTCTTATCAAACCTAGTGAAAAAGCGGTCCACAAGAAAGCAGTTGAATTTGTTAGAAGGTTTCCGGATGATGTGTTTCCAACATTTCCATCTCAGATATGTTCAGTTAAGACGTCATATAAAGAAAAACTTGAAAAATGAGCAGCGTCAAGGATCTGTTGATAATTGATTACAGCTCATTTTTACCAACTTATCCTGACGTGTGTACAGCATGTATTATTTACAGTTCCTGTGGCCGTAGCTAACGCCAAACGGTCATTTTCAAAACTGAAAGTAATCAAGAATTACATACGAAGAACTATGGGACTGGAAAAGCTAAGCAATCTAGCTTTGCTTTAAATTGAAAATGATAGAGCTCAACAAATTAACTTTGATTAAGTAGTCAGTCACTCTGCTTGCAGAGAAGTTAGAAAATAGAATTTAATGTGATCCTGTTTTCAGTTAAAACCTAATTTTGGAAGTTTTATACTAGCTGAGTTTTTTAAAGTGTTACAAGGCAATATCTCGAAAATGGCATAAAACATTTTGATGAAATTTTGGTGAGGTAATAGGTCGATATGGGGGGGGGGGCATATTTAAACATATTTTGACATTTACCTCCTCTCTCTATTTTGAGGGGTGGGGGGTAACTTTGGAATTTTCAATAGGGTGATGTACTTTGGTTTATAAAATTAGAATCTACGTAAAAAATTACATATGTGTACATAACATTTTTTTGATTTGGTTTTTTGATTACGGAATTATGATTTATTAGGTTATAAAATAAAAAAAGAATAATAATCGTTAGAACGTCAAAATTCTCATCTGACTTAAGTAAAAATAACTCATTTTCATGGAAACGTATAATAATTCTGAAATAAGTGAACTTGATTTATGCGTAGAATTTATTAATTTCTTTGTAAATTTAATCAAAATTTAGTTAATAATTCCGTAACCAAAATAGCAAAACCAAAAAGTTTCCAAATTTACCCCCTAAGCCTCAAAATAGAGAAAGGGTTAATTATAAAACATACGTTTAAATATGTCCCCCCATCTACATATTACCTCACCAAAGTTTAATGAAAATATATGAAACCGTTTTCAAGATATTGCCTTCTAACATTTTAAAAACTCACCTAGTATGCCTGCGTGCATGTCGTATAATGGGTGGTACTCCGCCTGGTGCAGAAGTATTTACATCGCGTTAGACTCTTTCTGTGTGACCTAACAACTAACACTAACTTAATAATAATAACCGGGGCCGCTGCAGGATAACGCCAGGTACGCGACATTTGGGCGCCGCCGTTTGGGCCCTGCCGTTTAGGCGCCGCCCTTTGGCTGCCGCCGTTTGGGCGCCAGCAGTATACATTTTCAAATAGTTTGAAACTTCTAATAATGTTGCTTAATTATTTTTAATAATTCCACATAATAGCTTTTTGTAACTGTCATTAGTATAAACTATTTTACCACATGAACTTAATAGATAACGAGATAACAGGGACGCTTCCATAATTTTTGTTCTACATGAAACATTTTCATAAGAATTTGAAATAAAGTTGTAGGCTTTAATTGTGTGTATTTATTATTAGTAAATCATTTGCCTTGTTAAAAAGAATATTTGCAAACTTCTAAAGTTCTGTTAAATATCGTTGCAACAAACATGAAGTGAACGATTACCTAAAAAAGTATAAATACAAGTAAATTTTACAAATACGCTTCAAGTTGCTAAAGCTTATTTAAAAGTAATGTGGTTCTGGCTACTTTAAATACGTATAAAATCAGAATAATAAAAATATGTATCATACGGGGCTAAAACAAAATTTTCAAAAAAGAATAAAAATTCGAAAAGGAGGCCATTACTTTGTATTTGAGCATAACTTTTAATTCTAAACAACTGATTTCAATAAAATTTTGCTATATTTTTTGAAATAAGGCAACTTTATTCTTGAACGAATTTCATATTTTTTGTCCTATCCTGTATGCTGTTTGACTTGGAGCTATTCTAAATGCATCTGATTTGGTTATCGAACATGCACTAACTCCTGGCCGTATTTAAAGTTCGGTTGTACAACTAATAAAAAAATGTCCCATTTGTTGCACACTTAATGGACAACACAATCGTGGACTATTTTTAATGTTTCTAAATTTCGGGCCCAAATGTCCAGCGCTAAATCGGCGGGGTCCAAAAGTCCCGGCGCCTAAACGGCCTGCGCCTAAACGGCCTGCGCCCAAACGGCGGCGCCCAGACGGCGGCGCCCAATTGTCCTACTTCGTCACAAATCAAATGTTGACAGCGGGGGGGTAAAGAGATTAAAATAATATTCTCGAACAGCAAGTCCTGCAATTACTCAAGAGATTTTCGTTACCACTTCCGAGAAATTTAACATAAAAAACAAGTGTAGCAGCAAAACATTTTTATTTTTCGACATTGTCAACCAATTTTTTTGCAATTACCAGACTACTTTTACTGATACAGGTTTTTTTTTACAAATTTTTACAATAACAGTAAAACATGTTTTTATTATTATAATAAGTACAATAAAATTATAATTATATCATAACATACCAAAATAAAAAACACTTTTAACAACATTGTATAGAAAATGGAAAATAAAATAACATAATACCCGTATACAGTGCTTTCGTAAAGCAGTGGATAAATTCATTAAAAATTCAAGAAAGAACTTAAAAAAACGCTGGAACCGGTCGATTTTTATTTTTATTTGAGCATTTTTTTCAAATAAAATTTATACATACAGGGTGATCCGCGTAGGAAGCATGAGGTAATTGATGTTTTTTTAAATGGAACCCCCTTTTTTTATTACGGAATTTGAAAGAACGCATTTTTTACTTATGCTAAGCTGATTTTTGAGTATAGGTCACATGACCAAAAATTAAAAAAAAAAATTAATTGCAAAATACTAAATTTCATTGGAATGATAACTTCAAAAACCACTAAATTAAATGTTCAAATTATGCACCGTTGTCTGCCTGACAGTAGCCAAGACGACCGACATGTTTTTTATTGATTGCTGTCATTGATTAAAAACGTAAAATCAGACTTTCTAAAATTAAATTTAGTATTTTTCAATTTTAAAATAATTTTTCTTATTTTTTTTGTCATGTGACCTATACTCAAAAATCAGCTTATCATAAGTAAAAAAATGTGTTCTGTCAAACTATGTAATAAAAAAGGGGGTTGCCATTAAAAAAAAACATCGATGACGTTATACCTCCTATGCGGATCACCCTGTATGTATGCAATATTTGAAAAAACTGCGCAAATAAAAATAAAAATCGACGGGTCCCAGCGTTTTACCAAAAGTTATTCCTTGAATTTTTAACGAATTGATCCACTACTTTACGAAAGCACTGTATAATAGGCGCAAGACATTATTCTATTAGTAAGATACAAATACAAAAAATTTCAACAATTAAAAATTAATTTGGTAGCTAAAATTACTACTTTACCCTGATAGGATAAGTTAGAACAATCGCAGAATAAAAAAAATATAAAAATTCTTATTTCCTATCCATCTATTGGTTATTTCCATTGATTCAAATTGTGGGTATATATGATAACAGTGTTGGGAGGTGAGTAAATTTGTTCACTGGATTGTCCGAATAGATATACAAAGTCCGCCAAAAAGTCGGCATAATATGGTAAAAATCACTCGGTATATATGATAGGGGCTAAATAAGTTTTTACACAAGCACAAATTAGTGATGTAAAAAGTTTTTTTTTAATCCAAAATAAAAACTTTTCCTATATTATGCCGACTTTTTGGCGGACACTGTATACCTAACAAAGAATATATATTACAAAACAAATGTCGAAAAGCGACATTTCGTGGAATGATTAGCGACTAGGGACAGTTCTGTACAGCTAACTCTAGGACAGAAGCAAAAACTCAGGTAAATTTCTGTTGTTGTTTTAACACTTTGTTGCTAAGAAAAAGTCAACTAGTCACTATCAATACAATTTTGTTTAGATAATCATTTTCATTGTTTTTTTTAAAACTCCCTGGTCATGAAAAACAAACAAAAAAACAGATTTTGATCATACACAGTTGCAAAACCAGTTCTCCAATACGTTACATATACTTTTTCTGAGAATGAATCATGTAAAATACAATCTAAAGAAGTATATTCATAACGAATATTGACCGATTTAGGGAGAGATATTGACAATAGTTAGTGATATTGACAATATTTATTAACAATAACATCTGTTAATAGTTTCTGTGTAATGGTAATGTTAATGCTACCATTAAAATATTGGGATGTCCACAATTAATGATTTACGTATTAAAATTAATGTCCAGCTACTTTTATTTGATAAGCTCATGTAAAATTGTCAAGAATTTTGATGGCCAACTAAATTTGATCAACTAAAATCGAATCGAAAACCCGAGATACAACTGTTTTAGAAACCTAAACCGTTGAAACTATGAATTGTTTAAATACGACTGAAATATTTTTTAAGTTGAGAATTGTAGGTATCATTATTAGAGCGTCCCTAATGTGCAACTTTCTAATCCAAGTTTTCTGAATAATTTTCTGTATTTTGGCTGTCTTGCAGGTACCTGTGGGGACGCATCCTCATAAATAGAATTATGTAAAGCCTAATGCTAAGCCGATAATAATTCTTTGCTGTTAACGGTTGCTGTATAATAAGTTGCATACCTGACAAAAATGGTGATAGTATTTATTTTTTTTTCAGTTAAAATAAACAAGAAAAGATAATACTTGTAGAAAAAGTAGCCACACAGCGCTTTGTAGTTTCACTTCCGCTATTTGCTGCCGCCAATTTGTTCGAAAATAATGTATGTGCAAACGAGAAAAAGTGATGCAAAGTTTAGCATATTTTGCTGTTTTTTACAAAAAATATACAATTTAAAAAGAAACTGGCTTCAAGGCGCACTATAAATAAAAATTTTGAATTATTTGATGTGTCGCTCATCGCTTCAAAAGTAAACTTGAAGCTACAAGAACGTTCTAATAAATCAGTATTTTAAGCGCTTGTAGCCTGCTACTATAGAATAGCCTTAAGATGTCTAATATCGCTCTTTTTGTACCGCAATTTCAATCGAAATGCCCGCCTGTTACCTATAGTTAATAATTACAATGGTGCTTTTTACCCAAAAATCCTTTAACACTTGTCAACTGGGATTGTTACCTGTATTTTGTTTTTAATCGCTTTGGAGCTTAAACTTGAGTATGAGTCACCAATCACGTAATAAGTAACCAGCTCCCGAGACCAAACTCTTAAATAAAAGTGGTGATTGATGTTATTAAACGCAAAGTGAACGAGCAGGTTCGCCGGCGGTCATCGAAGTAATTTATATTTCTTTAATGACCCTCTCTAGCACAGCCAGTACAACTGCCAGCAGTAGAAGCTCCTACACGACGGATGCTGCTAGTGCTACTTTCAGGTCCAGGTCAAGAACGCGACATAGACGAGATAAATCTGAATCATCGCAGCAGAAGAGGAGAAAGAAAGACAAGAGTAATAAAAAGACGGGTCGTAGGCATTGCAGCAATACCAATAAGGATGAGAACAACGACGCAGAAATGACATTTGTTAATTGTGATAACAAAGACGGTCTATGTAACCGCAAGCAAAAATCTAAACAGTCCGCACTGATTTCGTCCTTTTTTCGCTTGCCTCCCGTACAAACTTTACGCGGTTTTAGTACGGTTTTCGGCTTCGCAATGTCACCATAATGACCCTACACCATAATGGTAAAAGGGGATTTGATTATATATATATATATATATAATGACGATTAGTGTTTCTAATATGCATTGATTTTAATACTTAATCACTTTATGCATAAACATTCATCGGAGCACTGTTCATCACACTTATACCGCGACGGGCTAACCTGAGCGTCAGAACAGAGCTGAACTACAAATGGCATATTAACCATAAAGTAAACTATATTACGAAAGAATGCAAGGCCTCTAATGAAACCTGCCTTTCTATGAGCATTATTTAGGGACAGATTACATATATGCAGAATGCGACCTTATCATTAAGCTGCAAATCAGTTCTAAATACATAACTCCTACATCCTGAAAACCGTAAACACAGTGGAGCTGTATTTGTGGCTTTTACAATATTTTTTTTTAGTATGAAAGAGCCCCATTCATAGTCAAAATATAATATGGTAGATATGAGAATAGTAATTGCAACGGTTCTGATTTGAAACGAAACATATTCTCTTATTTTGCCATATAATTTGTACGTAGTACGTAGGGAATTTTCGTGTGTGTTGGTACTAATCTCTGCACTAGGTTATTTTTAGGAAGTTTTGTTTGTTTGTTAAAACAGTTTGAAGCATTTTGCTTCGTTTGCCACTTTAATTTGTGAATAACCGATTTCATCTGGCTTTGGTGTTTCGAATTCGTTTGTATTGATTGGAATCGTTAATGCCACCTTTCGGTTTAACCGGTTAATAGCTATTTAAGTAATAAGGAATGTTAATAGGCGATACATTCCGAATTCATATTCTTTTTTGGGTATGTCTCCACTCTGCAAATTAAAATTATTAAATAACGAACGTTTCGAGGGACAATCTGCCCTCGTTATCAACGATTAACAATTAAAAAGGAACAATAAAACTTAGTTTTTTCACGGAGATTGAAAACCACCAACCTCCAATAAATTGCTTGACATTGACGTTTATTGATTATCTAAACATTCCGAGTTATCTTATTATATTTTTCCCTCTGCTTATCGAAATTTTGCTAGATTTTTGAAAAAATCGTTTGGTTTGTCACCTGTCACCAGGATTAATTTTCGTGAGTCGTGTTACTTGTGAGTGTCACATGTCACATAAACACTTGCAATTATAAAGAAAACGTCTAAGTCTGCATCTTGCGTTGTTAATTTTATTATCCTATTAACACAGAATAATAATAACCAGAAGGATATCTCGTATTACCTGACCGCCGGCCCCTCATAGCCTTGAGACGTTTCTACCCTGAAATTCTAACCTGAAATGGCCAGTGCAGTCAGTGTAGGTAGCGGCTTTGGGGAGAGCCCATGGAATACAAAGGTTCGAGGTCACCCGTTGTCGGCGTCGACATCAATGCGGTTGTGTAGAAGATATCCTTCTGGTTATTATTATTCTGTGCTATTAACTTAATAATAGTATTAAGTTCCGTTATCAAAGGAAAGCAGCAAACAAATATAATCACTGACTTACACGTTTTGTTACTAAGGCTGTATCACTGACTTACATGATCAGGAGAGGGAAAATATATTATAATTACAGCAGGAGCAGTACATCCCTTGGTATATAATTAATTACGACATTTGTAATTAGGTAATTGCTGTTTTACTTTTTTAGACCTATGTTTATTCCGGTACCATATCCGGTACTTGTAGCCCGTATTTTCAAGTTGGCACCGTGAAGAGTTGTGGTTGGTGACAGGGCGGGCTGAGCAAGCCGCATATATTGTGTGTAATTCCTGTGTTCATAAAGGCAAGTGCCTTTGCACGTATTTAGCTTATGTTACGTTACATTATGACTCATTTGTGCAACCACAGTTTGATTAGAACTTGGTGCTCAGTGCCATAAGGAAGTAATTTGTAAAATATTAAACATTACACTAGTAAAAAGCTGCTTGTGCCACTATTTTAATGAACCATAAAACTCAGAATTCATTCAATTGCCAATTAAACATTTTCTTTAAAATAGTGTAATTAATTTTTTATATGATCATTAATCCTAGATATTATAACGCTAGCGTCTGCAGCAAATTATAATTATACATCAAAAATGTGTTTCATTTGTACATCGCTCAATCGGGCGCTACTTCTAACCAACGTTCGAGCTGGTGATAACAAAGCAAGCACCAGCTATACGCGGAGAAAGCGCATCCGATGCACCGCACACCCCTCTAAAAAACACAGATAACAAAGCCGTTGCAAGAATATAAAAGAAGACTCCGCAACTATTTCAAGTCACTTGAGGGGATCCTGAGGAGCAACTGCTCTAACCTGGAAGAGCTTTCCGCTCTAGGCCCTCTTGGACCTAGAACCTGATCCTGTCCGTCCCACTTTAGTCTCTGGACTTCCCTTCCTCTAACCCTCTCCTGGCTTTAGGATGTGATAGCGTTGTCTCTCTCCTAGAGCAGTTTCTGAAACCCACCTGTTTAGAATGTGATAGCGCTCTCTGTCCCCTAAAGATTTCCCTGCAACCGACCTGTGCTTTAGAATGTGATAGCGTTCTATGTCTTCTAAAGCATTTACTGAAACTGACCTATGCTTCAGAATGTGATAGCGTGAGTGTCTCCCATAGCACTTCCTGTCAATTCAAAACTTCACGTTCTCGACACTACCGGAGACAGCAAGAAGATTATAACCTAATAATTAACATACCTGTAGGAGTCACATTGTACATCCAGCAAAGCCTTTCTGGCAGCTGACCGAAGGCAAATTGCCCTGCTCCGACAGGAACGTAGAGCCGCTCGCAGATTTAAAGCACCAGGTAAAATCGCACGTTGCCGTTATTCCTAGGGTCTCGAATTGCCATATTAAAGCACAACCACGATCTGCACCAGCTAATACACTGCCCCAGAATCACAAGTATCTTGTAATCACTGTATCTTTACGAGTGTTCTTGCAAACTGTAGAACGTAAACAAACAGTCGGTCGTTGGCGCGCCCAACGCAAATGTGACGGTCCGGTCGCAGAGTATACAGGGCAGCTTAAATACTTCGGGCCAGGTCCAAGACAGCCGCCAAAAACGCATACGTGCTGATTGGGTTGCGAACCAATCAGGAACGTAGAAAATGGAAGTCCAGAAAGAAATTTTATTTTATTAATGCGCATAGCATTTTTATAAAATTAAGCGTTATTTTGTACAACTGGTTAACAACATTATACAGTTCGTGTCTAAATTGTGTTTTCCTAACTTTATACATTTGAGATTGAATAAACATTTCTTTTATTGAGCTTACCCGAGGTAGAAATTAACAAACTGTTTGAGCTTTTCCGAAAATAGTGGAAGTCATAAATTTCCAGAATAATTTACCAGGACTGAAATTAAATTCGGAATGTTGAAACGTTACAATATAACTTTGCTTGTTGTTAGGTCTTATGTTATTACATTGAAAGTTCTATGGGCACAAGTATGGTTCAAGTCTCATTTTGTTGAGTAGCTTGAATGTTGTTAACTTTATTTTAGTACTTTTGTCCTAAAAATCTAAAACTAAGCATTGTATTCTCAATAGCTCATTGTATAATTATTGGTAACAAAACATTTCTATCCTGTAATCGCTTATTTAATTAGTAATATTTTTTTTATTACAACTTTCTAAATTATGAATTGATAACAATGAACTTTGGCGAATTCTATACCATTCTGTACCTTGTAGGTCAATTTTTATTGTGAAGTATTAATTGTAATTGCATATTATGCATATTTGTGGAATGTATTGTGTTAATGATATTTAGGTTTTATTGATAATTGTTATTGGGATAATTGGATTGCGATGCTGATTCTTTTATATATATTACGATGATAGAGCTATTTTTTATTTTTATTTAATAAATTTATTTAGTAATCTAACTTGGTATTTAATGTATCGCTCTAAATGTGCACCTTCTATTTAATTAATAATACAAACACCAATCAGCACAATACCGCAAAATGTTTTCGTTTGAATTGAAGATTTTCAGAGTATCTAGCTTTAACGTGGCTTCGTCAAAATACCCAACCACTTATTTTACTCAAAATCCAAAAATTGACAGAAAAAATCTACAAGTAAAATTTAAAACATAACCAAAACTCTACCCTGCTTACTGAGCCGTTAAGATACACTATCTACTAATATATTCCCCCAAACGCAATGTGGATGCTTAGAGATCGTCGCGACAGAGTCAACAAGGAAATATTCTCTTGCTCGCCTACCCGGAATAGTAACCTATTGCTGGTCAATATTCTATCAGCCTTTTTACCTTCAACGTTGAAAACCACGTTCCTATAATCGCATGACATTAAGATATTTTGCACACAATCTGAAAAAAGTTAACAATGAATCGCCGAGAACAACTGTGCTTAAAACGTCATTACATATTACTCCGCTCCTCTATCAATCTCTTTGTCCACGTAAATTTAAGTCGATTCAGTCAAATATTCATATTCTAGTCATGCATTCGTTTTATTTATTATTTTTAATATAAATGCAGGTTTTACGTCTTACCCTAATACACCCGCATAACCACGCAGGCTAGCCGAAGGACGGCAAATAAGCACTCAAGAAACCAACAACAGTGAACATCGAACATAAACAACGTATTTATTTAAATAACGGGCCGTAATACAACTAAAGATATACTGAATTGTCCCCATATGGGGGTCCGATTAAACTCCAAACCGTAACATTAGTGATAGAATAGTAATGTCAACCCAACCTCAGTTGATCGAATCGGCATTTAAAACTAACTTCAGATTCAAATAGGCGGTTTAGTTCTATTCAAGGAACGAGCAGCATGAAGGGTTTACTACAATCGAAATGATTTAATTAATTAAAGCGCGTGGTATGGCACAGTATAGTGCCCTAGTTGAAGATAGCATAACTTAGCATTCAGCTATTAATTACAACACAATGGACTGCGGATTGATTTATACGACAGAGTCAAAGTAAAGACTTGCTGACGCTCATAATATAAGGAACTGCACTCCGTCTTCACTGAATCTAGCTGGCGGGCTTCAAGTATATTCTTTTAGCGTTGCGATATTTGAAGATTTAGGAATGTTATAGCTAACAAATGTTATGTGGTTTAGGGATTTACACTAACAGCAGTAAGTCTTCTGGTTTGAAACGTCAAGAACCAGCGGCGTCTGGACAACCCCCCCCCCTGCTCGGGATCTAGCTGGTAGAACTTTGCTAAACCACAAGACAGCTCCTTAATCATATTTTTTTTGTAAAGTGCCATCGAGAATTATTTAATTTATTATATGGAAATTCCTGGTGTGGCAACTACACTTCAATGTTGTTTAGGAAGTTCAATTTTTTTTAAAATTAAAGCACAACTCTAACGTTTTAGGCTTATTATCGTTGCAATACACTTTTTTCACAAAAATGCATGGTTAGAAATATAGTGGAGTTGACTTCTTACCCTTGGAGGTTATTTCTTGTATAAATGCTTGGATTAATTTTCAGAATTAGTAAAAAGTGTCTCGTAATTGTACGTATTAGTATGTCGGTACAAGACAAAACGACATTAAGTTCACAGTTTCAACAATTTTGTTAAATTATTTCAAGAGAGAGAAATAAAATAGTTGAATTTACTGACTTGATACTGTGTGTAAGAGGTAATATGTTAGTTATCTACTATCTTATTGTACAACTGCTTGTATGTTGCGACGAGTAGCCGAGGCAGTGGCAATTAGTATTCCTACAATTAAATAGCCCAGAACTGGTAGTAGATACTAACTAGTGTTATTTAGCTATGGTCCTCGAGAAATGCAAGCTAGATTATCCAAAGTTGGTCATTCGACAGACATTGCTTGAACACTGTTCTACATGGCATTAGATTTAAATTTCTCATAGACAACAATCGTACAGCATAAGTCAAAACATTGTTACCAGTGTCTTTAGTTTTTAAAATTTTTCCATTGTTCCAGCATTCAATAATCATGTACCGTTTAGTGGCTTCTGTCCTCTTAAAGCTTTTCGAGGGATTATTAGTGTTGATTATAATTAAGTGATTATAACAATATTTAAGTTGATTAGATTCTGAATGGTATAGTTTGGATATTATTTTTAGTGTAAAAACTACTAAACTGTATTTAGCATTGTATTTTATTAACTAATTTTAATTATTATTAAAAATTATGTTTGTTTCAATCTAATTAAAATCAAAAAGGAGGTTAGAAACGGGCAACATTCTTTTATACCGAACTTCAAAAAATTATCGGGTAACATTAATTGTTACATTGTGGATGCTGATTTAAAAAAATTTTTCATCTTAATCTAAAGCTCTTCTTTTGTTGGATGCTCAGATGCTCAGAAAGTAATGTTAAGGTTTTGAACAAACATCAAAAGTACAATTTTCTTTAAATAAAAACGTGTCTATAACGTTTGGCTTCATAGGCTTAATTACTTCAAGTACCTAAATTGCAAGTAATCTACAATAGAAGAACTTTGAATATTACAAAATATATTTTAAGTGTAATCGCTGACACACCTATGACGACAAGTCGAGATAGTAACACCTGAAAGCTATTAACCTTTGACATGCCCGATTGGTTTTGCATTACAGAAACAAATCAACCCACCTGTAGATCTGATCATCCGGAGATTGCTTCAGTAGGAGTACATTTCTATGTTTGACATTCACAACAGTCGGGCACACCTAAACAAACCTTGAAAAATTCGTTTCCACTTCAGATTGCAAGCAAAATTTACTAATACCGTACATACTCATTAATTTTAAGTTAATCTTCATCATTTTCAAAGTGCTGGTGATGGTTTTAAGCAAAATAGTTACTAACTGAATGACAAAAACTGCAGTTTTAGGTGGAAATAACTACGACAAGGCGAAGGTGTAAAGTAGCTGAACCAAAAGTTGCTGATAAAGAAAATATGAAAGCAGAGGCGAATTCACTGGTATTTAGTTTTGTTGTAGGCGGTAGCGTAATTCAATTGTTTTACTGATAAGATAGAAATAATTCGCATGTGGCCGCAATCTTGAACGAGGCCTCTTATTGTGTCTATTGTGATAATTTGTGAATATCTTTTATAAATAGTTTTCATTGTCAACCTATACACTGCCCCGTTGAATAACCTCTATCGATACGTTTTAAGAGTTAGAATACCTGAAAACCAATTTTAGCTAATAACCTTTACCAATTTTAATTAAGTTTCCACCTTTACGGAAATTGATAAATAGACGTAATTGGTCTTTGTTTGCAGATTTTCCCTTCTGTGTATTTTATGTTGTTCTGATGGCAATAAAAATTTATGCGTTTCCTTTAGTTCTGGTAACTCAACAAGAATTAGCTGAAATATAAACTAAATTAATTGCGATAAAGTAAAACAACTACGTGAAAGAGCTGTTCAGCTGGACGACTTTGGCATTTGTTTTACATTAGAATTATACAAGTATTAGAATTATTGTATATACATGGCATTTCTCCTGTACTACTCTGCAATTCTGTGCTACAACTGAAGTGTTCGATCGCTTTGTATTTTCAAATAAATATTAAATCTATAACGCTTTTCCCGTATAACTTGTAATGTGTGCAATTTATAGCTGCTTATGTGCCGTCATAGATTCCTAAATAACCAACGATTTTAAAGAATATATATACAAATGCAGCATTAATGTACCACGTATGGTTATGTGGTCAGGACGTATAACTTGCATTTTTAACTTAAAATGTTGTCCGTAGCAGAATAAAGTATGGCTAGCGTTTCGAGTTAAACTCCTACATTGCAAACACTACGTCTTTTAGTGCGTTGCACCCAGTGATATAATTACATCGTCTGTTTGAAGGATACAAATCATAATACTCCGCATAAAAACTTTAGAGAGTCAAAATATTAATATACCTTCAATACTTTAAAAAACATTGCTTGAATGCAAGCGATGTCAATGCTATGGACATAGGCGTAATTTCTGCAGACGACGCCATAGCTGTGTAAATTAATTATGACAACACTGAATGCTAAGTTGTTAAAGGCACACCGTCGGATAAATTATGCAAAAGATGCTATTCTGCAAATTTCAGGTTTATAAAGAATAATGGATGGAAGCATACTAGACAACCGGATAGCCTGTTATCGCAAGCCACAGGCACACACGTGCAAGAATAGACGTAGGCGTATCCAAACAGTAAATCTGCCATACTATATGTACACTTGCTTTCAAAACTTTCGCGTACACCTATTTTTCGCTTTTTTAAATCAGGGCTCTAGTCAATCAATTCTGACAATTAAATTTTTGAAAAGTCAAAATGCATCAACTGACAGTGCAAGACAAAGTTTCGATGCTTTCCAAATTAGAAGAGGGATGGTCCATAAGAAGGGTTGCTACTCATTATGGGCTAGATAAATGCAGGATTTTGTGTCCTGAGGGACCGATCACAATTTTGTTAAATGCTGTCAATAGCATCTTTAGCTTAATCTCAAAATTGCCCGTTCACACAACTAAAATTTTGCAAGTTTTGAAAGCAATTGTACCTTATGCATGATAGCCACATGGAATGTGAATGGTTGAAACAAATCTTTAGCTCCTGCTATTTGTTTCGCCATTTAGTCACTTCCTGGCCAGCCTGTATATGTTTACTCGAGTTATAATTTGCTGTATTTTAATGATACCAAACTTGCTTCGCGCGAGCTTTCTGATTTCGGTTTTCCCAAAATAATTCTTTATCAGTATGCACCAGCCGCAACGGTCCTTTTTTCGACCGCGACCTCATTTTACCTTTCGCTTTTGGTTGGAGCAACTCGTTCCAATTAAGCATCTTGTGTGCTATATTGCACCTCTATTATTTAATTTTGTTTGTGGGCTGATGACTGAAATCAGGTATGTCTACGCTACTTGTTGATATTCATTTTAGTAATTTCCCGTTTTTTTATTAGCTCTTTTACGTAATTTTTTAACGTCACTTTTAAACGCCATTCTTTGATGCCGTTTTTTGACGACTCCTTATTTGGGTTTCCTAATTAACATCCTAATCAATAACTTGGACCAGCAACTCCTTTCTGGAATGTCACCTTAAGCTGGCCAAGTGGTACACGGAGCGTCTATTCCATTATCAAATTCGGCCACGAGTTCGAGATTGCTGTCGGCTTACGTTAAGCTAATCCTGGAGAAGTCAGTGCCTACCGGCAACGTTTTTGTCACACCCAGGTTAGTGTTTCAAATTTTGTTGATAACCACGTCCGCCTATGAATTGTTGGCTGAATCGATTGTAACGACGCTTCCGATTTACAATTTACAAATTTGAACTACGCGCTATAAATTTAAAACGTAATGTATTAATTATACACAAATCTACTCTTTACACATTTAAAACTTAATGTATTAATTGTTTATAAATCTATACTTTACAAATTTAAAATGTATTAATTGTTCCTAGATTTACAATTCAGAAATTTAAAGTTTTGCTTAATGAATACATATTAAGAATTTTGTAAAAAGTGCCCTCAAGCCATTTTACTATCAATACCGAGTTAACGGTTAAAACATATGACAGTGGTAATCTTACTCCTTCATTGAATTGCAATCATATTCAATCCAAGAGCCCAAAAGAGGTTCACATATTTTTTGTGCGTGCTGCATTTTCAGCATTAGTTATATACTGTATTTAAACTTTGCGATAAACAATTTACAGACCTAATTACGATGTTGCAAGCAACTATTATTTATTAACCAAATAAACCTAATTGTTGCTGTAATTTTATTTATTTCTCGAAATCTGTGATTTCTGGCGCCCTGTGTTTTTCTTATTATTGAAAGAGCTTGCAGTAGTACAGCTGATGATAGAAATCTGCGACCCAAGGCCACCGAATTTGAAGCTAGCTAGGTCATTGCGGTGAGTAAGAACATTTCAGAGCTACCGTGGTGTATAAATGATAGGAGGGTTGATCTGCGATTATACTACCATTGATTATTATTAGTGATCGATGGCAGGTTGGCTTCTTTATTGTTTCATGGTCTGACGCAGCACCATCAAGAAAATGTTATTAATAGAAATTAAATAAACATACTACTACATAAACTACATAAATTTAATATACAAAACTACTAAACACATTTCTGAACGTATTTATTGTTTTTGGATTCGGGATTTATTAGCTGGCTTCTTCAGTGGAGCTCAGAGAAGAAGTTCCACAACAGTAATACGGTACCCCATTTTTAAAGCGACTGGATAGGCAGTCCGCCAGTTTGTTGCCAGATGTGAAGCTTTTGTAATGTTTGTTAATATTACCCTTTGCTTTCAAATATGCTGTTCTAATAATTACATGTAAACGTTTAGAGATCTCAATTTTAATAGCAGTTAGATGATAGTCAAATAGTAAACATGAAGTGGGTTAAAATTAAAAAATGGTTCGCCATCACTTACGACAGAAAAATCTTCTGCAGTTGTGCTATAGTAATGGTTAACAATGAAGAATATACTGATACTGATACTTTTATTGACGCTACGTTGTACGCCAATATTTATGTAATAGCTACTGTATTGCTAAACTATTCTTGTTTATTCAAATCAAAACCTTTTAAATAAAATATTTTCCCTAATTCAAATTTATTTGATCAAATTATTTATTTATTTTAATAGCTCAGGTAATAGAACAATCTCTTTTATCTCAGGTAGGCTTTTGCGATTGAAAAACTATCAAATTACTAGTAAAATTGTTTGGTTAATGAAAAGTTATTTTAGAATTATTTGAGAACCGTCAATTGGTACTGTCAAAGTATTAATATGGCATTTAAACTGAATTCATATTCAATCAATACATGTTAGTTCAAATATGTTAACAAGCGTAGGTATTTATGTACATAACTTATTATTTTACTGTTAAAATTGATTACTGTATATTTTCTACATATAGCTGGTTATCTTCCCATAATTGAATTGACCCAATTCTTTTGTCGAAAATGTATTAATGCAAACATATTATTCTGTCACATGTGCTTGTATCTCCAACCAGAATTTCTACTTCAATTCGAATCCACCGTGTGGCAATGGACAGAACACTATTAAAGTATCATACACCAACCTGAACAACCAACCAGCTCTCCGAGATGCTAGATCCTTTGTATCGCATAGAACAGCAATTCCAAAATGTCTTCTTTTTACGGCAACTTGCATGGAATCCAACCAATTCAAACCCAATTCACATATGTCTTTACCTTAACTGCGACTCGCATGGACACCAACCAGCAATCCAAGGTCTAGGTTTTATTTACTCCAATAATAAATTTATAACAGCTTACCCATTCAAACCGATTACAGATATCTGCGTCTTGACAGGAACTCAAACCGCAGCTCTTCCAATCACTCTATATCGAACGAACTCACCTTACCGATTCCAATATCTTTAATTCTTCTTCAATTAACCAAATTGTCTCCATCTTCATGTCAAAGTTTGTTTCATTTTAAAACTCTTACTTATTGTACTTGCTTTAACACCGGAGTATTCCCAAACATTTGGAAACAAGCTAAAATTAGCCCTTTGCCTAAACAGTTTTAAAGACCTGAGATAAATTAGTATTTTATCACTTATTTCAAAGATTATGGAACAAATCATTGACTCCCAACTCTCTAAACACATTGACGAATATAATATTCTCCCAGTGTGTCAATCTGGGTACCGGTGTGATCACAGTTGTGCAACTGCTTTGATTAATGTGGAGGACGACATTGTGACGGCAATCGACCAGGGCAAACTTACTGTATTAATATTATTAGATTTCAGTAAGGCATTTGATACGATCGATCATGCTGTTTTAGAATCCATTCTTCATTTTCTTAGACTCGATTTATCGGCTGTAGTTGTATTTCGATCGTATTTAAGGGAACGCACACAGAGGGTATTGATTGATGATCAATTATCTGATGCACATAACATTAACTCGAGGGTTCACAAGGCTCTCTACTAGGGCCACTACTTTTTACTATATACAAGTGCTATTTAATAGAAAGTTCCCTTAAATGCTGTCAGGTGCAGTTATATGCAGATGATACTCAAATATATTTATCGTTTCCTCCAGAATGTTTGCCGACTGCGGTGTAACAAATCAATGAAGATATACAGTCTCTTGTTCAAAAATTACATGAGCATAATTTCTCTATTAATTCCAGGGAAACGAATGTAGTTCTTTTTGGTAGGCGAAAAGATCGGTGTTCTGCTCTTAATGATATAAAACTATATATAAATAATACTCTTCTCCCTTTGAAAGACGAGGCTAAAAATCTCGGAGTTGTGGTTGACTACACTTTAAAATTTAAAACTCACATTAAAAGATTCATTGGCAAAGCTTATGCTAGATTTAAAATGATTTATTCAAATAGCTAGGTACATACTGAACGAAAAACTTAAAATAATGCTGTGTGATTCGTTGGTACTTTAACGATTTAACTACTGTGATACATTATATATCCATTATATTGTTTCCGTTGTTCGTCGTAAAATACAAGTTGTCCATTATAAGTGTTTAAGATTAATATACTGCATTTCAAAGTACCAATATATCACACATACGTTAAAAGAAGCTAGTTGGTTGTCGATGCAGCAGCGAAGAGACTTCCATGCTGCAGTATTATACTATAAAATTTATTTAGTTAAGAAGCCCACATATCTTAGTCGTAAAATTACCTACCGTACTGACATAAATAATCTTAACTAACGTTTCAGAGGTGTGTTAACTACGCCTTTACACTCTACAGCCATCTTTTAGCGAAGTGTTTCATATAAAATTTGCATGTTCTTTAATAGGTTGCCGGTGAAATTTCTTAAATCGTTGCTTAAATTCAAATTCATATACTATAAAAAAAGGCTGTTAGAACAAGGTACTTAAAATTTTATTTATACTTTCTATATTACTGGTATTGTCTGCAAGCTGATGTTATTAAGTTTATTTGGTATGCCATTTTATTGCATGTGTAGTAAATATACTACGATTACATTTTATTTTTGCCATGTTTTACACATACTTAACATATTTTCGTGTATATTCTATTTTATTATACTGTTGGTTAGAACTACGCAATTTGTTTAATTTTATTTTGTCTATTATAATTGTATTGTCTGGGAGTTGATAGTATGTAAGTTTATTTAGAGCGCAATTTTATTGCTTTGTATTATGTATTACACATACACTGTAACTATGCTTTGTCTACTTAATAATGACGGTTTTATAATTAATTTATTTTATTCTATTATACTACTCCTTGCAAGTACTCGATTCAATTTCATACGGGGAAGTGGTAGAATAGTATCTTCTAAAGATACTGAACTCTCCCCATTTTGTTCCGCATATACGTATTTATTTGTAATGTATGTTATTAAGTTTGTATTAATTTTTTTACAGTGAAACAAGTAAAATTATTATTATTATTATTATTCTTTTTATTTTTTAATAATTCATTCCTTTGCACCCTTGTACATCACTCCATTAATAAAATATTGATTATAAAAGGTTTTATTTTGTTAATTTTGTCTATACAAATTAAATATGTTTACATTTTAGCAATCAAAAATTAAGTTGTTATTTTTAATAATATTTCACTATAGTAATTCCTCAGTTTATACAAAATGTTTTAAAACTAACATCCTGGATTATTTTTAACTACATACAGTATATCTTTATTCTGACAATCTTATACGTAAGTTATTCAAATATCAACTCAGCTTAGAACTTTGATATTTTTCAACATACTTATAGTTTGCTGTAGTCACTAATTACTTTTTAACTATAAATTACTTTCCGTTAATATCAACAACCCTTCATATAACCCCAAAGATAATAATTTTAATTTATATTTTAGAATCCTATTTTGAATAGTTTACCTATTACTTTGCTTAACTTTACCCTTGTATTTTTTAGTAATTAGATAGTTTTTCTATCTATAAATGCTTTTCTATCTAGAAATTAATTTTTAAGGTTAAATTAGCAGTTCTGATCTATACCATCACAATACACTTCATGTGAATTTAAGTCGGCAAAGAAATCGAAAGCTCAAGAATTATTTAATTAAGCATACGGGAAAACTACTTATGGCTTCAGTAGTTACAACTTCTCTCCCTCTCTTTCTCTCTCTACTCCAATACGTCATAGCTGAAATGACGTGACCTCAATGTCTGTGTATGATGTTGATTGGGTCATTTCTCTCGACTTATCCCGGTCTGAAGCATATATTCTACTTTCTTAAAATGGAGCACCAGTAAATTCCTTAACGTGATTGAGCCAACGTTTTGGAGAACGCCCTAGAGATAGAGCAGTTTCTAGCCGTTCCTGGATGACCAGTTTCCTACGAATGACGTGTCCGAAGTATTTGAGGATTCATTGTTCTATGAAGGTTGATAATCGCTCCTGGATATTGAGTTCTTCTACTATAGAGACGTTGGCTCTGTGAGTTGTTCAGTGGTCCAAAAGTATCAAGCACCACATTTTGCAAGCATCTATTTTAATTCTGTCTAGAGCCTCCAGAGTTGACAGCTTTCCTTTATATAATAAAATTGAAAACACAAGTGTACTGCGAAGCCCTCGTTTTGTTGTGTTTATGATGTGATTTCATATTTTATTGAGTTACGTCAAGGCTGTTTTGGTAAGTGTTATACGCCTTTCAATTTCAGCTAGAGTTACCTGATTTTCTCAACACATTTAGAGTTCAATTGCTTTACCATTTCTTCACTTACATTATATTCACCTCTACTTTTAATGTTTTTAGTCTACTAATGGTTTATTGTATTTCCTCTTTAGAATACCACGTTTATGTTCTACTTGAGTAATAGAAGAAATATGCTCAATTCTCTGTTTATGATCCTCGTTGGTGTATAGGTCTTTACAAAACTGTCGCTCCACTTATTTGCGTCGTCTATAATTTAGTAGATACCCACTACCAAACGACCAATCAAACAGAGGGAAAATCCCAACTCGGTAATATCCAACAAAAACAAAGGGAATTGTTAAATTAGGTTTGCCAAATCCAGGAAGTTTTATGCCCGAGAACAGTTCCGTCCAACCGATAAATGAACTCGGGAAGGATATAACAAAGAACATAATCTCCCCCAAAGGCTATCTCCACGTCACAAGACCGGCACATTGTATAAGTCCCACAGCAGATATAAATACCACAGGGAAAAAATGATCACAAGAGCAAGTTGTGACAGAAACTGTCAAAAATTAAAATTTAGTCATCAAAACCTTCCATCGATGACGATGCCAAAAGCTAATATGTCTATAAATCCGCTAAGCGTGAAATGGCGAATGACTCGGATAACAATCACCAAAGGAAAATCCAAAAGTGTAACATCTGACCAGCGAGGTAGCCATTGAACAGGTCCAACACGGCCAATCCAATGCTAGTTGTAATGGATGTTTAACCAGTCTCTCACCAATCTGCCATAATGAGATGGAGCACCATCTATGTTGACGATGATAAATGAGCACATTATTGATTTAAGTAGATAATATAATATTTTAAAATTTCCGTAACATGTTTTGATCAGAAGAAAATTTCCATGTACAAAAAAATATGCGGCAAAAAAACTAGGAAACTTTGTATATGGCAACCCTGCATATCTGGGTTTTTACTTGTTTAGATTTTTTGCTAAAATTTTGCCCATCCCCCCAGAATCATTGCGACAGACTGAACTTTCAGTGCGAGATTTCGAATTGAGAGTTCTACTCACCTGGAATGCCTTTGTTCTAAAGTTTGACATTTCAGAATGTCTTCCTGCTAGACAGGCGAGTTCTTTATCAGCCACCCCTAACATGAAAAGCAGTCACTTAAATATTTTGGCCAATTGCTGCTAATTTTGGTTCACTCCGAATAGTTTGTTTCTTCGGTACCCACCATTGTGTGGTGAGAGTTTTCCGATTCACCACCTGATGACCTCCCGCTTGAGGGATATGCAACCCCACGTGGGGTCATTTATGCACCATAGAACAAAGTCGTTGTCACTCAATGTAATTATGATGCTTCATATTTACCAAACCCCACCTCACTGTCTCTGTCAACTACTGTCAATCCCCATGGGGTTTATGATTTAGCACAGTGTAAACAATGCACCGGATTTGCACATTTTATTTGAAGCTAGTGCCTATAGGTAGTCGTTTCTGTTAGTCTACTAAGTAGTGCTATTAAGCAAGTTTAAAGTTTTGGAATAAGTGTGTTGAAGAGCTCCTGGCATTTAAAAATATTGCCATTGAAGTGGACCATTTTAGAAATACATGCTAAAGATCAAATCAAAACAAATGATAATTTCTATTTTTTATTAGATATGTAAACGCAACAAACGAATTAAACTAAGACCACCCTTTCACAGCAAGCTAGAAATAGTAACGTTCAGAGCTCAAGCTAACATTAATGTCGTCGAGCTTATTTTAATCATTTTACAGCTTACAGTAAACTGAATTGCTAATCGCAAATGCTTCAGCCAAGGCCTGGTCCAGCGTAACAGCCATAAACATCGATGGGCCGAAGAGGTCTACTGAAAAACCGCCATGGTCTTCGAAAAAAAAGTGAAGAGGAAGAGCACTATGTTCAATACTGCCGCCACCACCACCCAAGGCGGGAAGATGGCTTTCATCACAAAGTTGACGAGGTCAAGCAGCGCATCGTAAGGAAATTTCTGAAAATTGAGACTGTCAGAATCGGGTTCCCGAATTTATACCAACTTCACCTGCAGGAACTCGGTCACTCGGCTTCCTTCTTGCAGCTGGTTTTCTTGGGCAAAAACTGTTTCTAGGGGGCCGGCACTTGCCTGAAAAAATGTCATTTGTAGAGGATGCATTCATCCTAAAGAGATCTTTACAAAAATGTTACAGGCTTTAAGTTGTGAAATATTGAACTAAGTGCGCGAATTTACCTAATTATATCCATTTATTGACCCATTGGCAGTTTATGACTTCCTAACGATGATCTTAGAGAGTTACCTTTAATTTTTCACACCTATCGTCTAAAGACCAGGGCACCGATCGATGAATCTACAGTAACTATACCAAACTATCACTCACCTGTTGTATTAGAAGAACTGTGGCTACGACAACAACTGCGGTGCTGATGAAACCAGCCATGGCTTGCTCGATGATTGCTAAAGTTGGCACAGGAATGAATTTTCAACGTCTGGGAATGATACATTTATAAAGGTCGCTTTCGTGAATTTTTTTAAACAATTGGGCGATTGTTTGACGACTAGATGAGTTTATTAATGGCTTTTAATTACGCCAATAAAAAGAGCGGCTTTAATGCGAACGCCTTGGCTGTTTTCCTATCGGTTTTTCGGATAACGCATCCTGGCGCACAAAAAGGGATTGGTCACGATGATTTGTTAAACACATAAATTGGGAAATTTAAAAAAAGCACAAGCTTATTTGTTGCCTCGTCATTGTTATATATTTCCAATCAGCGACGTTTTTTTTTCATGTTTTATCATATTTTCTGTTTGCTCTAAGTTGTATTCCCACTCACTTCCACTTGCTGCCAGCTGTCAATTACAGTTAATTTTATTATTCAGTTACAAATCAGCTATCTATATTGCCATAAAAATCATAATGTGTTGAACAATTAAAATTAGTTTTATTGTCTAGGTTTAAATGTTTTTTATCTTTATAGTGTACTACCTTGCGTCATATCTTCTCCTGCTACTGACTATGGAACCTATTTTTAACTGTTCGTTGGAGTAAGAGGGTTAAACCTACCGATATAACATATTTAATAGTATCCTAGTAAAATTAAAGCTATTTTTCAATTTTAATTAAAGTTGTCGCATAAGAAGGAGGTATAAAGTATAGAATAAATATAGAGTTCCATAAGAAATGTTGAAAATAATAATTATTTTGGCTTAGATGATTTAACATTAAAAGAAGGCTGTAGACTCGCGTCAAAGTTTCTTTGCAAAAAGAAAAATTCAAGCGTTTTCTACGAGTCCTGTTTCGAAAAGTTGTTATAATGTAATATGTTTAAATAGAAACCAGATAGCCTAACTATAGTTTTATTGCATTCCTAATGACATTTTATTTTTTATTGCTGCTCTTTTCATATTGATTACGCATCCTCCTCTTCAAAAATAACAATACGTAACTCCATATACCTTAAATGGAACTACTTAAACACACGCAAGCACAAGACAAATGAAAATAAAAACTAGAATGGCATCAGGTCTGATGCTATCGTTACCATAAAACCCTACGCTTATTTATCAAGTGCTTGTGTACACAGAAATGTGTACGAAATAATAAATTATAGTTGCCCCTTTATTTCCAAGAAGTCCCAGTAAATTAACAACTGATTATACAAAACTATATGTTGTTTTATTCTCTAAGAAATAAATATTCTAGTCACTACTTATTTTCAGCATTTTTGTAGTATTAAGTTGCAGAATAACGAAATTAGTAGTGTCATTTTAGTTCGCTCTCCAGTTTCAATTTTAAGAATTTCAACGCCAGTTCATTTATTAAATTCAATTCTTTAAACTTTAGCTTTCATAGCTATTTCATAAGATAATAACAGTGTCGTTCTTGATTTTTATGATTCCGAAGTTTTTATTCGAGCTATCTAAGGAAATTTGATTCGCCTCCCTGGTTAAAGTTGGGACTACAGTAAATACAATTATGGTGGTTTTTGAACATCACACAGCTCATCTATCTTGAATGAATTTACACAAGAAATTGGTAAAAACTAGTGATTAGTAGCAAAGTGATTCTATGTGAATCAAGTTTAATTTTAGAAGACTTTACTTATTAAAAATCTAAAGACCTTAACAGAACTAGTTGGTTTTGTTAGCAGTTAGCACTTATTCTACCTTATACTGTGAAAGTTTGTATGCATAACCCGATTTCGTTGATATAATATTTACAAATTAGGATTTCTCAGCCCTATCACATCGGAATGGTGTGAAATTCCTTTGGATGTAGTGTTAATGTAGTATATGATATCCCGCAGTTTAGTTCTGGATTTTAAAACAACCTGCAAATAGACATTAGTTAGTTACAATATTTCAAATCTGTGTGGTGATAAAAAACATTTCCATGCGGAGACAATTTAGGGCAGCCAAACCGAATTTGACAACAGTTAGAGGTTATAACAGAACCTATGAATTGTATCTGCATTGCAGCTTCCAAAAGTGTAAATATGCTGAGTTGTGTGTACTCTGCGCTTAGAAATTACTACAACTTTGTAATTAGAATCTATACAATGCATAGCTAATTTTTCTATAATCTAAAATATTTAATTATCAAAAATATGTTAATTACAATTGATAATGTGAATAGTTAATTTTGTAAAAAGGCCATGTTTGGTGTTGAAATATAGAGAATTTTACTAGCAATATACTTCCGTACTTAACTTTTTACTAAATACAAATATAAAAATGTAATTTATAAAAATAATAATTTAAAGCACTTCAGTAATTGTCACTTTGATTTTCTGACTAATTTTAAACTTGCCACCTTGTTACGAGCCAATCAGATGTAAGAATCTAAGAACGAAACGGAGTTTAACAATATTTAGCATATTAGTTTAAAAAAATTAACTTATTTAAGTTATGTTTTTGTAAGTATCTATAAAGTAGTTGTAGAACTCCTTGAATTTAATTGGATTTATTTTACAGTTAAAGCTATGTTGAAGAACTGTCTTACGTCTGTATGGTATCTAAACGTCGCCTTTTGCAAAATACTCAATTCTTAAAATGAAGCTTTTTAGGTTTACACCTTTTTATTAGCAACAAATGCCATTGTTACTATTATTATTAAGTTATATAAATCGCGTTTGCAGGTGCTGCAGTTCGAATTCTGTCGGTAATGGTTTTTTTATTTGAGAATTGATGTAGTTCGCATTACCAAGCGTTTGCTTTTATTGTTTCAGTATTATTATCAACGTGAACTCGTTTTTACCCCTAGTTTCCTTTTATTTATAAAATGATTTAGTGCCACAACGTTCACTTGCGAAGCAAGTTTTGAGTAAAGCTCTTTACAGATTCTTAATTCTGTAATTTTAGAATTTGATTTATTAATCATATTTCCAAACAAAAGTGTTTATTGTAAGCTTCTTGTTTTAATTTAATAATAATAAATGCTTATACACTTCCACAGCAATGTATATATTGAAGTGGTATTAAGCCCTACGACTTGGCCCTGAATGCAGTGCAGAATGATTGACAAATAAAATAAGCACAACGTTGAGATATTTTAAGTAACTGCAATGTTGAACTAATTTTAATACAGTAATTGCAATAGTAATAAGATGCGAGAGAGCTAATAATTAGTAAAGAAAGGCATGCTAAGGTAAAACATGTTCAGAGGGTTTCGAATTGGCTTGTGAATTAAGATAATTTAATATGAAAGGTTTGTGCACATGCAAAGCCAGACCACAGAAAATTTATTGAACACAAATAGTTTGTTGGGTGTAATTTAAACAAAGCGTAAGATTATTAAGTCAAAGAATAAGATGGTGAAAAATTGTGAACTCGACAGAAAGGTAAACCGATTTAAAACAGAAGAGAAAGAATTTGTAAAAGAGCAATTATTAAATATTGGCAAAAGAATGTAGCGAACGACATGAAAGTGCGGGACATTTATTAATTGCTATTTAAGTCACAAGGAATGTAAGACCTATTAACATTTGAGGTAGGCAAGTACAAGCCAAGACGAAGTCGCGGCTTGTTGCCTGCCGAAAATGTTAATAGGCGATACATTCCGAGTTATCTTATTATATTTTTCCGCTGCTCATCGAAATTTTCCTAGATTTTTGAAAAAATCGTTTGGTTTGTCACCTGTCACCAGGATTAGTTTTCGTGAGTCGTGTTACCTGTGAGTGTCACATGTCACATAAACACTTGCAATTTATGAATAAAAAGTCTAAATCTGCATCTTGCTTTGCTAATTTTATTATCCTAGGAACTTAATAATAATATTAAGTTCCGTTGTCAAGAAAAAGCAGCAAACAAATATAATTACCGACTTACACGTTTTGTTACTAAGGCTGTATCACTTACTTACATGATCAGCAGTGGGAAAAACAAATTGAATGTAGCAGAGCAGTGAATATTAAAATAATATTCTGTGCGCCATCGCAGAAAGACAATGATAATTATAAGAAAAAAACAATATTTTTGTAAGACATTTGAAAATTTAAAATTATGTACTCAAACTTATTTCTATTATGTACTAAAATTCATCAAAACTTATTTCCGTTAGCTTTGTAACTTAGCAACCTAGATTAGATTTTGTTTAATAACGGAGAGAACAATTGAAAATAAATTTGTTGCTCCATTTAAATAACTGATTTTGAATAATAATCGAGCATATTAACAGTTATAAATTATACCATTTTATTGCACTTGTGTTTGTATTCTGTGAAATCTTTACACCACAAATAAATTATAAAACTTTTCGATGCCATTCCGAGGTCATCGACAGCAGCCAACTGGGACGTTCGAGCTTCGTTACCGGAGAAATTAAGTATCCTGAGCCAGAGGAGTGTACACCAAGGCGTCTTCAGAGTCTGCAAGAAAGCCACCATCAACAGCAGCAGCGAGGGGATCGCCTCCAGCATGAGATCTGACTAGCAGCACCTACGATCGTCTACGTAGCAGAATGACTCAAATTTTCCAGGTAGGAGAGTGCCTGTAATTCATGTGTTAGCGCCTGGATTCGCAGCATAGAGCAAGAACCAACCTTTCCGAAGACGGCCAGCTTGTTTCCCAGCGTCAATTTGCTTCGGTTTTTTCAAAATTTGCGTGGCTTGGGTAAATTCTGCAGATCCAGCGAAAAACCGAAGCGTCCAAAAACAATTCCAGAAGTAGCGTCGCTTCTAACAATCAAGGGACGGTCTTGACGTCATCATAGAACAAAGGCTAGTTTAATTGAGAATCGGGAAAAATTCAAACGACTTACCTGATGCGTTGTTCATAATTACACGAGTTTAAACATTCACTTATGCCGTCTTGCACGACCGACTAATTTGTGTTTATCTGGCAGTTCGGGATTTATTTGACCTAACCACTAAAAACCGGGCACTTGAACTACTTTGAATTTCGAGTTAGTCAACCTCAGATTATGTGTTAAAAGAAATTCGAGATCTAACCTGTAGAGAGTTTCATGTTTTACTGATGAGCTAGCACACTGAGTTTGCAGTTAAATAGAATATTACAAAATAGGGGGCATATAACCATTTTATTAATAATTTGATAAATAAAGATTACATTTCATTTTAATCAGTTTGCCAATAAAAAAAGGTTACAGAGCCTTCCTTAGCTACAGCATTAATTTGTCGCCCAACGTCGGAGCAAAGGAGAATTAATAATTATTATATTGTCCCTTACAAAACAATACAAGTAGATCCACGTCAATATACCAGGTGACCACTACCTATCAATATTGCGCAATCCATTATTAAGTGTTTTATCATATTTTTATACTACATCAGTAAATATGATTATCCTATAACATAAAATCGTTGCTCTCTTTCTTTCTTTGCTTGTTTCTATGTTTGTTCGCTATCTCCTCCGAAGATACTGGACCGATTAGGTTGTACGATAGCTTAAAAGTTTGCTAATTTTTAGACGTAGATCGTAGGCCGGTTTTTATTTAAAAAAAAAGTAAGAAAAAGTTTTAATTTAATTAAATGCTCTAAGCAGCGGAGTGGAACGCCTTCGCCGTGGGCTATAGTGTGACAGCTGCTGTCGCTGTGTGCTATTAGCTCGGGTGAATGCATATCTTCATATATCATTATAGGGGAGCATTATTCAAACAACCCAGTTTGGTCTTGGGGTAGAGTGCTCGCCTGCCACGCGGTCGGCCCGGGTTCGGTTCCTGGTCGATGCATCCTTTTTTGTCAATTTACATTAATAAATCTCTCTTAAATTAGCGAACCGAAGCGTAGTTCGGGTGACTCACCAGTTATTCATATCATTTGATCGCCACAGTTTTATCGTTCCGTTGATATCATTACGTTTCCTGTAAGCTGAATTGCAGAATAGCAATCAGCAAAAGCGTTAAGTACAATATTAAATCCCTATGTTCGAGTTTGGGAATGGACCCCTTATACATATGGTATTATATATTGCTGAGCGCCAGCGTGGCTCGGTGGTTAGAGCACTGGACTGCGGCGCGGAAGTCTGGGGTTCAAATCCCAGACCGATACCTGGCGGGCGGCCTATCCAGTCGCTTTAAATAATTGGGTACCTGCGTTCGAAAGAATAAGGGGTAATAATGCTGTTGTCTAATGCGTGATGCTCACCACATCACCACGTGTCATGATTTTGACACCCGACAGCCGGGTGTGAGAGCGAGGATACGGAAGCTCTGACCTTCCGCCTTGCAGGCCAAGCTCCTTCATGGGGTGTTAGTGCCTCACCATTATTATTATATATTGCTACGAACATATTTAGCCTTTTGTGACTATGATAGCAATTAATAACATTTCAAACATTTCAAATATTAGTTTTTTAAATGTTCCAGAATTGTGAGAGTTTAATTTTTGCAAATTGTATAAAATAGCATTGGCCTTGATAATAATATGTAAAACGATATTAAAAATAGTGTTAGTCTTGATTTGAACAACTGAATATAATCAGAGCAGGGTTGGAAATAATGTATAACAATGTAAGGTCTAAGAAAAACAAACAATTGAGGAATTGTTAATTTTGGTTTTCCCAATAAATAAACATTAATACGTTAATTAATACCCTTTCCTTAATTATTCAGTGTGTTTCAAATTAATTCTATATCATTTGGGTGGGCTGTAGTAGGGAACTTTAATTTGTAGCACCTCTGCAGAGGTTTATAAAACGTGGTTAATTTGTGCATCGAGTGATAACTGGTTCTCCGAGGTTGTGTACGAGGTTCAAGCAGTGTAATTGGAGCTTTGTCAGCTAGAGGTAGGCAGCGACCTACGTGGGAAGCAGTACTAGATGCGGGGCAACGGCTGACTAAATCAATATAATACTTGCTAGGATGTAGAAACCCAACGCTTTGAGATGATGAGTCATTATGTACATATGGAATATAAGATAAAGATAAATATATATTTCAAATCAGGTTCTATAATTTAATGTTGATGCCATTGATCCAATTCAGGATGGGGTCAGTAACTTGGAAGAAATCAGCTAGGTTTCTTCGATACGCCGTCAAAGGACATTCTTTCACATTACGAGTTACATTATAGTTTGACGATCTTCTCACTCCCCGTTTGGAAAGTATGTTCCGTCAGATACCATGAGAGGTTCTGATCTTGTTTAATGTATTCGATTGTTGGCGGAGTAGTGCCATCCTGGGTAGTTGTTCCGTAGGGTCAAGGTCTTCATCATGAGCTACGGATTCTCGTGATTCCCTTAATTGTTATCTTAATTTAAAATGTCCTCTAAAAAGTTATAGATACCGCCAAGCGAATAGGGACTTCACAAATAATTTATCTCTGCTGGTTTGGTGCGGTGCTAATGCTTACCACATCTGCTAGGATGGAATAAACATTGAACATCAATCCAAAAGGTCTATTTGAGTATTTCTGCACTACGAAGTTACATCCTGGTACAACACTTATTCTTGATAAGCTGATTAGGATATTTATAAGTCAAAATAATGTTATGCAAGATTTTAGTTAGATAAATCTTATTGCCGTAACATATTTTTTAATAATTAAAAATGTTATATTTAAACGTTTCTCCACCTATGATGGCTTCAGCAGTAAATAATTACAGAATTGATTAAAATTTGTAAATTTACATTTCTAAAAAACAAATAGATAAGCGAATCGGATATTATATTTCTCTTTATTGTATACTTACTTGAAAATTAATTGAAGTTAGCGTAATATATTCCGTCACGTTAATTACATTAAAATCATTATGATAAGATTAAAGGATTATACCAATCCATAATTAATATAAAAATGATTTAAAACTGCGAAATTTTAGCATTCTCAATGAAAGAATGTTTTAGAAGAGTATGATAAGAAAATACACGGTTGCTTTATATTCATGTTATCGGCAAATGCGCAGACGAGTAATGAGAGTTTTGTGTTTGACAAAGTCAGGGCGGTATTAAATTAATTTGTGACAATTTTTTATGAAATAGGGTAAAATTGTTAGTATTATTATATTATTATTCTCTATGCAAGCAGAAAGTAAAAATATTAAAAAATGTTTTTTTTGTTGATCTATGTTTTTTTAAATAAATTATGATAAATACAACAAAATTTTTAATATCAGTATTATAATTTACAGGAAGCTGCGTGGCGCAGATGGGTTAGCGCCAGGCTTGCATTAAGCAAGTCCTCGGTTCGAATCCCGCTGGGGTCGGAATTTTTCCGTATCCTTGGCGATTAGAATCGGGCTCAGTGACACCATTCAAAGTTGGGCACCAAATTAACTGTGCTCTACTCAGAACCACAGACCTAAGAGTTAGAGTAACAAGGTCAACACATCACCAAGACACACACCTCATACAATGGTTGCTGCGCAAGCACCAAAGGCGCGATCCAACTCTGTATCCCGAATCCGGGGCAAGTTGATCATTGTACCGCCAGATGCCAGCGCATATAGCACCAGCCTCGACACCGCAATGTAAATGAGGTTACAGATAATACATACATACATACATACATTATAATTTACAGCAGAAGGGCTACGATGTATCTCGAAAATCTTTAAACATAGACGCTTTTTTATATTATTCTCCTTATATAAGATTATTAAAGTAAAATTTGTTATCAGTTTCGTTCCATGTTAATTTCTGTTTTATTCTTTAAATTAGCGAAAAACATTTTTTCTTTGTTATTATGGTTATTATAAGCGGTATTAGTGTTGTATTTTTGAAGTTCATTTTTAATTTTTTCTGATACCTAGTTTAGGAATATAATTTATAGAAACGAAATTATTTTGAGGTTTTCCATTTGACATATTAATATAATTGCCTAAACAATTTGGTTGTAGTTCTATAGATAAGTTGGTTATATTATTATTTTTAATACTATTTATTTAACATTTAATTTGTTTTTAATAAGTTTAATTGAGTATTCATTTTTAGTTAAAATATTTGTGATGGTTTCTAAATTTTTCTTATGAAATTGTGTGGAGGATAGTTTAACAGCCCTGTCTACTAAATTGTTTATAACTTTTCTTATATTAACAGTTTTATATAAGTTAAAGTTTAAATATTTACTTGTTTTAATATTTTTCCGGAACCAGTTTGTTAAAATATTTCCATTTGATTGTCTGAATAAGGTTAAATCTAAAAAGTTAATTGTGGCCGGGGGTGTATATTATTAAAAGGGTTAAGGAAATTTTGTTTATTTACAGAGTTAGTTGCCATAATGATGTCATCCACATATCTTAAATAAGAGGAATAATTAGGGTTTCGTTTAAGAATTTTAGTTTCTGTATCTTCTAATACTAAATTAGCAATAGTAGATGAAATTGGTGAACTCATTGCACACCCAAAAGTTTGAGTGTATATTGTCTTGTTATATAAAACATAGGTAATGTTTAAGACAAACCCTACTAACTCAATAAATTTATTTAGTGGAATATTAGTGTGTTTTTAATTATATTCCAGTTAGGTATTATTGCAATCGCGAAAAAGTCACCTTCCGTGATTTCTTCAGATCTTCACGTTTCAGAATCCCTTGATGACGAAAACAGGTTTTCTCAATTGCGTCTGTCTGTCTGTCTGTCTGCCTGTTTGCGGTATAACGCAAAAACTATTTTTTGTAGGATGACGATATTTTGCATGCAGATTATATATCTACCTAGCATGAAACCTAGAAACTTTCAGACAGATATATACAGGATGAGCACCTTAAAAAATGAAGTTTTGTTTATTTTTGCGTTAAGTGGGAAATAGATGAAAGTAATAATTTGCACAGAGGTCAGGCTCTACACTTGACAAAAATAGGACCCAACAGATACAAGATAAGGTCGCAAAAAATTCAAAACGTTTCAACAATGACACCGTTCTCTTAAATACAGTATAACCTATCGATGCGGTTACAATTGCATCCGCAGTTGATATAGATCTAATTTCTCCCCGGAATTTTTAAAAATTTAATATTGATTTAATTTGATAACCAAGTGTGTGGTTTTATTGTATCAATATTATTAGACTCGTTAAGATATTGTTAGCCCTATTTTCCTTTGCTTGTTATAATTTTTGCTTTAACTTAGATATAGAAAAGTAATCATTTGAACGTAATTCAGACTTTCCTCTTGATGAGAATCCAACAGATGCAGCGTAAGTGCTCTTTCTGCTCTACAGCGTAAGAGGTGTCAACGAAAGAAAGTTATATTTAAGACAGCCGGGACGCACGTAGTGGCGTCGTGCTCCGTAGCGCAGGTACGAATAGCCTATTCTTCTTGGACTATCTCACACAACGTTGGTATTGCATACGCATCCGCCTGCCCTTCGAATTCGGCCACCGGTAATGTTTTTTTTTATTTGAAACTTGAAGATATTTTCACCCCTAACTTCATTTTATTTTTAAAATAATTTACTGTCACAATGGCCACGAGAGAAGTTCTGGGTAAAGCTCTTTACAGAATTTTTTTAAATTGTACTCAGAGCAAGATCAATAGGAATGTTAGTGTATAAAGAAACAACATAAAGTGCAAAGAGTTTGTGGTTTTGGTTAAGTTTTATGCTGCCAATGTGTTCTTTAAATTTTCATGAGTCTTGAACGCTAAATTTGTTAAGTGATGTTACATTATTTAATATTTAAAATAGATATTGAGATAAGTTGTAGGTAGGGCTCATATATGAAGCTACTATAGGTTTTAAAAAAAAATATATTATTTTTGGAGGAAGGGCGTTATGTGAAATTAGTTTTTTCTAAGGAAAATTATCAATGTAATTGTTTTCTAGTAAGTTCTTGACTTATTTATTATTTTTATTTTGACCTATTAAAGTAGGATCTTTACTTTCTTGTTTGTATGTATTTTCATCACTTAATAATTTTGTCATTTTATTATGGTAGTCGGTTTTAGTCATTATTACAGTTGTTTTATTTTTGTCTGCAGAAGTTATGATTGAGTGTTATTTTTTAAAACAGTTTTAGTTTCATTTAAATTTTTAGTTAATTTCTTATTCGGTTGTAATTGTTGAAAGGTTATATTTTGGTGCTTGTTATTAAAATTAGTGAGAATGTTGCAGATATTTGCACGTATTGAATTTTGATCAGTTTGAGGTAGATTCGTAATACCATTTTCAATGTTACATATTATGTTTTTAATCGGAAGTTTGTTAATAGGATTATCAGCTTGGTGTGTTTTACTGATGCAGCCAACATAAGTGGCGAAACGTTTAAATATAAAATTTTTAATTAATCAAAAATATGTTACGACAATAAGATTTTTATTTATCTTGCATTACATTATTTTGACTTAGAAATCTCCTAATAACCTTATACAAATTTGAAAATGTCAAAGAATATAAACTTATAACACTTACTTTTGTCTCTGACAGAAAGCAAAAATCCATTGAGATAACAGTAAGCATAGCTACTGTCCTTTTTTTCCTAAAAAACCGACAGGTATCGATAAAACCTTCCCTTTCTGATCACCATCATAACAATTTTAATATGAAATTAAAGCTGCCGCCAGCGGCGAATGTATTTACCAACCCAAGATTAACCAACTATGAGGGCACAAGCAAGACCTCCGAAATAGGCCAAAATAGGTTAGAATAATGCCAAAGAACTTTGATGAGCTAGAAGCGAACGTTGCTTCCACACAGCGCGCTCTTTCGTAAAGTCGCACGACACCAATTGTCCTGTCAAGTGATGCAGGAAAGATACAATAACTCAATAGTGCGGCCCTAAAGTCCAGTCCTTTCACTAGAAAGAAACTAGTAGGTTCTTTGACAGGGCCAGACCTACATATTCTCAATTGGACTGGGTCAATTACAAAGTGTGCTCACGGTCATATAAACTCTAGAAGAAAAAGAGAAACCTAGCGGTCTTTCCGGGAAAGCATTTAAGACGCACCAGAAGCAGTTAGAGCCTTCCCTAAGACTCCAAGTTCCAGGCAGGGATTGCTAAATCTTCTATCAGGTACGTTCACTGACACAACACCAGCGGCACTACTTCCATGGCTCTACTCTTGTACAAGAAGTTTTGCTTGAGAGACCTCCACGCATCGCACACACTGCTATGAACTGGACGAGGGCTTGGAACATAGCCTATATTGTTTGAAGTGCGCACGGTACACCTTTGAACCATATACGAGTGCTGGCGCTGATGGATTATTTCCGGCACTTGTGTTGCTACGGCCCCTATATCACATCTTCTTACTAGTCTGGCCCTAGGGCACATTCATGTGCCCTGAATAACACTCAAAGTAATTTAATTAGCCAAAGTGGCACATGCAATGCATTATACCGCCAAGAACTTTCGACCTATACCCTGACTTAAAGGGCAGGAAAGATTGATCAAAAGGTACATTAGAGTTGGTTGCTTTTACGCTGCATTCATTGCAATACGTCTACCGACACGGCAGGTCAGTGGCGACGGCACTCCATGCAATCGTCTCCAATATAGAGAAAGCTTAGCGCCATAAAGAGCTTTTGCTTGGTGCATTTCTAGACTTAGAAGGATCGTTTTATAACACCTTCTTCGAATCCATCTGTTCAGCCGTACAGCTGTTTAGAAGCACGGAATCAAACTCTCATTGGTAAGGTGGATCGGCATAATGCTGTCAGGCTGACATTTAATTGTCTCAATGAACAAACTCTCTATTAGAGCAACTGTAACTTGCAGCATTCCTCAAAGAGGAGTCTTGTCCCCAATGTTATAGCGTCTGATGGTGGACTGGAATGTTTATGTAGAGGGACTAATTCCACCGTTTCCCTTTGGAAGTGAACAGGGACCCTGGAAATCACCTGGGTTCTGAACCTCGTGTCATGATGTGGATATATACTGCGGTAATAAGAACAATAATATATAGATTAGCAAGGTCAACACATCACCAAGACACACACATCACACAAGAGTTGATGCGCAAGCACAAAAAACGCATTCCAACTCTGTACCCGAATCCGGGGCAAGTTGAGCATGGTACCGCCCGACGCAAGCGTATAAAGCACCAGCCTCTACACCGCAAGGAGCTCTGTAGATTAATAGCTAACGCGTCTGTTTAGCATTCGGGAGGTCGCGGGTTCGATTGCCTCGGCCGTCTGCTCTGATTCAGGTTTTCAAGTGGTTTTCCTGAGTCAACAGAGTACCTTCTCTGAGGTGAATGCCGGCGTAGTATTTCTCCACTTTTCCTGACCTCTCTTCCAATCTTCACGCCCTATTTTCTCTCACCCATCCGGGAATTTCTCTTACTGGCTGAAGAGGGACACAAGGTCCCTATAGCGGCTCGCCCATAGTTGCGGGTTACGGACAATACATACATACATACATACATACAGAAAACAAGGCAAGAAAATGTCTTTTAATGGTAATTTTCTCGATTCTTTTTCTTTTATATATGTTTCACCAATAGGGGTTTGAACTATTGTATTAGTTAACCATCAACAGCGAACTTTCCGTTACTTTTAGGGAGTTTGCTGCATGTCCTTTTCTTGCAGAATAGATTTTCTCTATTCTATTCAGTTAGGATATCTGGTTTTGTCCGCAGTATATTAGCGAAAACGCAATTGGCCTCGCCAAAGTGTCATGGATTGATCAAGTAAAAGATTTTTGTTTCGATACAATATACTGCCTCCATTTTTTATTCAAACCTTTAGAGATACACTACGATTCTATCACGCCAAAACAACGCCAACGTCCCGAAGGAGACCGTGAACTTTCGTTTTATATTTTTATATTAATTTCGTTTCATTATAATTTTTTTAATGTAATTTAATGTTTTTATTTTATCAATACATTTATTAAATATTGGTGTTTTTGACGATTTCAAGGTGTCTGCACGTGATTTGTTGTTATTGAAGCGAAACATGTTTAAGTAAAATATTAAGTTTTTTTACTCACTTTTCGGTACAAAACGCTCCATGCTCCAAGGGTAAAAAAGGTTCAGTCAGTTCAACTCTCAAAATTGTGAGCAGGCTGCTATAGGGTTGTTGCGTTTTTCTTCAGCCAATAATAGGAATTTCAGGATGGGCGAGAGAAAGGAAGGGTGAAGAATGGAAAAGAGGTCTAGACGTACTGTACCGGCATTCGCCTCAGAGAAGGTGTTGGGCACAACACTCTAAAACACTTTTTTAATTATCAAAGATATTATTTTAACTTTTGAAATTATTCTGCATTACAATCTATACAATTTGGTATTCGATGGAACCAGTTTTCAAAACTTATCTTTGTTTCTGAAGGTATGTTATTCACCTCGTTTTTGAAGACAACAGCTTCGCCGGCCCTTGCAAAATGAATTCTTTAACTTAAGCAAACAAAAGAGTGATTAGGTGCAATGTCTGGGTTGTATGGCGAATGGCCCATCAATGCAACGTCTTGTTCGTTTAAATACGCTATTGTCCGAGGAGCAGTAGTGCACCCACGTTATCATGAAGCAGGGTGATTTTTCCTTTTAACTAATTTTGGTGAATGTCTTGAAGAACTTCTGGTAAGCAACCGTAGTATACCAATCTGAATTAATCGTACGATGACCATCAAGCGTTACAGTTTCTATGTGCTCAATAATGTCAGAAAAGATAGCGACAATTTTCTTGTTTTGGTTTTTTTATGGAAGATTTTTGTTTAAGCGGAGTTCATTGGAAACACGCAAACAGTTGTTTGCTGTTTTTCTCTAGACCATATGAATAAATACAGTTTTCGTTAGCTGTAACAATATTGTATACCAAACTACACGATCCGTGAGCAAATCTGTAAGTACAATTTTTGCATTTAACGCTTTTCTGCATTTTTCCGCCTTTGTATACCAAATATTAATACTTTTTTCGTTTCCTTCAGACGCAAATTGATAGTTTCGCTGTTTTAAAACTCAATTTTATTCCTTTCAAATATTGGCGTTTCACGGCTCATTTTATGATCGTCAATTTAAATTCACATGGCTAGCTTACCGCATGAATGACGTAAGTTGTTTTATCGTATCTTACTTGCTTTTCGGCGCCAGACCGTTGCCCGTTCTGGGCGCAAATATGTTGCACAACTTGAAACAAGTTTGACGTTTCTATATGAGTTAGAGCGAGAGCAAATCTGAATTCCTGCTCTTCTCCCCTTGTGCAGTTCGAGTCATTCGAGTCATTTATCTCCCTATTCTTACAGTCATCAAGTGGTTTTTGCTGAGGGCGGCCCGACGCGCACTGCGTCGTCGAGGTCTCTGTCTGTTGAAGTACTTCCTTTATTATTTGTGAACTTGGATTAATAACCTTTTTCGGGGGGGGGGGGGGCAATAAGTAACTATGGCAGCGCTGTTACACATTTCGGCGGTTGGCAGACCGCAAATTTACGCCGACGCCGGAGTCTCATGCAATGCCTCTGTCGAGGAAGGCCTTGGCGGTCGTAAAACTGCCACCTCTGTTTTGGTTTATTCAGAAGCCTTGTTTCTGCACTCCGAAAACTAAATCAGGTACTGTGTTACCAAATTTTACAGTTAATTTCGATCTGTTCAGTGTTGCGCCATTCTTGATTTGCGAGACGTAGTATGACAGCTTTGCTAAATAAATTATGCCTGAGTGGCGTATCTTCAGATTGGTAGAGTCGCTATTTTTAGAATTTTGTGGTTTGTCTACAACGTAACTATTGTAAAGTAATTTATGTAGCTTTTGTTGAATGTTTAACGATTACTGTTTCTAATGTCGTATGCGGACTTCGTTTATGTCCAACCGTCTCGAAATTTTTAGTTTTAAAGCATTACTGACCCTTGACATTTAATTTAATGTTTTGTCGTTGTTTTTTCTTAATCAATACATTTTATTCTAAATTAGTCTTGCGTTCTTATTGCGTATAACTCATGTTACATGCAAATTTAGTAATAGATGTAAGAAGTTTCGAGGAAATCTTAAGAAATACATGTAAGGTAAGTTCATCGATGCTGCACGATGGCTGGAATCGAACACTGCACACATCTTCTAAGGTCCGTCCGCTATTTCCATTTTTGAGTAAGCTGATTTACCGAGCTAAAGTGGTAGCGTCTGATATTTAACATCTTTATTCCGTTTACCGGGCCGTAGCCCTAAATCAGGTGGTAAAGAACCCCTTCTCCTTCTGAGTGAGCCGGTAACCTTTGTTACAACCCATCGTGAAGTAATTGGGGCGGATCCGAGAATTGTCCGATTTGTGTCGTTGAGTAGTTTGGTTATGAAGTTCATATCGTTTTCGTAAGGTAACAAATCGTTTAAGTGTGACTTTGCACCAATTGACATGATCTGATTTTTTGGACTGGTTTAAATTTTGCGGTATCCAACGGCCACCTATCCTTCGTACACTTAAGTGATTGTACAAGATGGTGTTAGTTGCTTTGCTTGAATAATGTGAACAGTAACATGACGATCTTCCTCAATCATGCTTCCTACCACCTTAATATTTTTATCGATAACAAAACTGTTTGGGCGACCTTGACGAAGTTTGTTCTTCAAAGATTCGCGAACACTACGAAAGTTATTTTACCAGCGCTTTATGGTAGCTAATGAACAAGACATCATTAAACACCTTCTTCAATCTACTAAAACATTTTTAACGACTTAATCTCCCCATGAAATTCTAAAAAATCACGTCTGGAAAATACCCATTATTAAATTTTATGATTTTTGGGAAAATTAATTACTAAAAATTAGTATATTTTAAGAACCCCACAATATTTTTTCAACCTGTCGCTTGTGTTAGGCTTAGAAAAGGTTAGCATACAATTTTACAATGACATTTTCTCCAAACAGATATGGTCTACTAGTTAGGCTCAAAA